>JAAVUI010000262.1:0-52212 GCA_014899075.1 Fusarium goolgardi
CTTCTCTTGTGACACAAAATGACCTTGTTCCGGGTGAGACTGAGACTCTGGTGATCAGCTTTAAGCGTATTGTCCTCGTGACTTTGACTATCCTTTGTGCTTCCTTGGAACAGCCACTGCTAAGTTGATCATGTCTTAGACTAGGGCGGACAAAGAAGTTATCAGGTGATACAGCTTCCAGTGCACCCTTGAGAATGGAAATTTATTCTAACACTCGGGGTCTCCGGGTGCTTAGCTTTGTGTGGTGAAACAGCCAGCTCACTTCATTGCATGCCATTCCTTTCTTCATATTGGTCATTTATTTACCCAATTAGTAGTTGTCCTGTTAATTCCCTCAAGGATTAACGCAGGCTCTCATAAAGAGTGGCATGTCTATTTTGGACTTTAAATATGTTTTTTATCCATGTCGTTTGTGCAACAATAAAATGTCCTTGCTCAAAGCTGTCTTGTGTTCCAGGGTAAGTCGCTTCTGAGCCCCAAATATATCAGACATAACCATCTGGAACATAAGCTTAAGCAGATCTCCGAAACACTAATTGCTCATGGGAGCTGAAATAACTCACCAAGGAATGTGGCAAGTGGATGTTGAGATCTCGGTACTGCATTCCGGCGCCACCAGTTCTAGATACTTCCAGACAACGATGTCCCAACTATCGTTGATGGGGAGTATTTGCGGGTCATACAAAGAGCGGTATACTTGTCCAGTCTTGAATGGAACGCTCATGCTCGGCAACAAAGACCAAGCGACAATATCCTTGTTTTGGTTCCTTACTAGATAAAGGAGAGCGAACAAGATGAGAGGCTCGATCGTGATCTATGGATGCCCAACGGGCGGGCGATATTGTTTTGTCCAGTATGCTATAACTATACTTGGACTTTGTTCAGGCAGTTGCGAAAGTCTAAATGCACCAGAACCTTGGATATTTGACACACTTATGGCTGAAACATACCACGGTGAGTCTGGATGGACGGCCAGGCCTCCTCTTTCTTCTCATTTGGTTCTTTCTTTAGTCAGTCGTCGTCAGCAACAAAAACAAGGCCGTGTGGTGTTTTTGAGGCTAGTAGGTGTTTGGCCAAGAAATAAGAGGGGTTACCCTTGTCAATGCTGTTTCTGTTGTGTTGTTCAATGGAAGGCTGTCTAGTGGACTAGATAAATTGATGGTAACGCAGCATATCGGCTATTGAATATGTACAACACCAGGTACACATGCAAAATATGTGGATGAGAAGTAGTCAAGTGGTATATATTCTTCCAGTAGGAACCGAGAGAATTAAAAAAAGGACCCTGAGGATCAAGACGTTCCATCTCGTAAATAAAGAAGCTCAAGATTGTCGATCTTCAACGTCCGAAGCAAATACCGGATTGGAGAAAATCGGAGATCGGGTTGAGCCAGACACGGGAGGCTTGGATTTGTCGCAGTGGGCTTGAACAGATGATTGTCTTCAAGGGCGCTCTGGCCTATCACAGGACATACATCCCCTTGAATCCACTAATCTATGGCCAAAGGGCTACATGGTTGACCCACTGAAGCCCTGAAATTGTCCCTGTCACTAGAGCGCCACATCCCACTATCCCTGACCCTGATAGGTGGGATGGTGGCTTAAGTCTTGTTTACACTGAGCTTCCAGGTGGGCCCCCATTTGGTTACCTGGGACACCCGCGACTCAAGTCCACCGTCAACGACGCAACCTCCAAATTGGATCGAGGGCCCTCTCCAACGCCTAACGAGTTGAACGGCATAACAATCTTACTGTACCTCTCGTATTTTGGGAGGAGACTCCTCCATTTCCTGTCATTTGCACAAGGCTTTTCGTCGTTTGATTGACTTTGTCATCCCCTGAACCTTCCCTTGTCATCTCGTCATTTTCCCCCTCCTCATCCACCCACCTACCCACTATCGCTTTCCATTCCTCCTTGCGATTGCATCAAGCATAATCCAACGGCTACTCCGCCTTTCCGTCCTTTCTCCAAAACTTCCTGTAAACCTTAGCAGGCTTTCCGATACTATAATCCGACGACATACGATTGACGACTTCAACGGTAGCTTATCGCCAAGGATCGAGAGAGCGAGTTCGGCCTCTACTTGGACTCCGACCGCTTCTCTGCGACCGCACAGCATGTTATCAAGCTTCAGGTACGAATCTTGCGCGGGCTCTCCTCCCTTTGACGCATCAGCGACCATGCCCACCCACTACGACTGCGTATCACCTGAACAACAAGCTCACCACCTTCAATTTCTAGATAGCTGAGATCATGTCATCATCAAACCCGGCCTCTCCAGAGGAAGCTGTAGAGGAAGCCGTTTTGGATCCCGAGACCCCTCAGAAACCCACCGAAGACAACGATGAAAAAGAAACACCAAAGTCGGCACCGCCGGCAGCGGCTCGCGGCCGTCCGAGAGCCAAATCAACAAGAGAGCCAACACTTCTTCATGATTTCCTTCTAGGCCGACCGTCAAGATCACGGCAGACGGCTGAGCGCCAGAGGAGGATGAGCTTGGAAGCTGTCAAGGCTGAACTGCGACATGAAATGAAGCAGTCCCAAGTGAAGCGCGTCCCGCCTCCCAACGGCGTTCGAGATCGAGTCAAGAAATGGCAAAAGGCCAACGCTGCCGCTATGGAACAGACACCAGATGATGCAGCGACTGAACCGCCCGATGTTGCATTTGAAGAAGAGGATTTCCAAAGTGTGACAGAAGAGGATCGGATCCGTATCAAGCTGAAGAGGAAGTCCAAACCACCCAGCAACAAAACGAAGGAGAGTCTGCCCACAGAAGAACAGGAGGTTGCGCCAGAAAACAAACCCGTCAAAACACCCGTAAAGACACCCGAGCCACCACCGCCGGTAGTGACACCAAAGATCGCGACACCAAAAACACCGACTACAAAAACACCTGTACCGAAAACGCCCATAGTAGCAAAACAAGTAAACCCACCGCCTAAGAAGCGTGTTGTTAGCGATGAACATTGGAGAAAGAATCGGAAACACGGGACGAAAAGGACATCACCTGCCAAGATCCCCGCCCCAACCAAAATACCAAAGGACTTCATCTTTCGCACCCAAGCTAATCCCAAGGTTGCCAACAGAGTCAAGGCTTGGGCAGAAATGGTTGAAATTCCGGACCCGCCAGCACCAAGGAGTCACAAGTCATCCAAATCGGTGGGCGCAAGACCGTGGATGGACGACACAGATAGCGAGTTTATGAGCGATAGCGAGTTGACAGTAAGCAATGTCACCAGCAGTCGAGTAACCGCGCAACGGTCTGCCAAATCGACGCCAGCACACGATGACGGGATTCGAGTCACGCCTATGCGAAAGAAGAGACAGAGTGGTGATGGTATCCGAGTTAGAGCCATCAGGACGAATCTCACTGACGACGAAGGAATTCGAGTAAGGCCTATGAGTGACATCTCGTCCAACGCCGGCAGTACAGTGCGGAGTGTAAGATTACGGCTTAAATCTGCTCCTAGCTCACGGAGACCTAGTATGAGCTCCGTCAAGAAGGAAATGAAGAAGCAGATGACAGACACTCCCAAGAGCGTTGGTGCAGAGAATTCTGAGATGTCGAGCAAGAGGTACAGCGAAGCCATTGAAGATGGCTCAGAATTGTCCAAGACAACGAGGACGAATGATAACTCAGACCTGTCAAAGACGGCACCCATCGAGGTTCTGGAAGATGGTTCCGCAGTCGATACTCCTACGAAGAAGAGAGCTGCATCTTCGAGCAAGCCGAAGCCGCGACCCAAGAGTTACCAGCCTCCTACGACCAAGCAGAAGGGCAAGGAAACATGGGTACCCGATGATGATTCTACTATAGAACCTTCTCAGCTTGATGGGTCAGATCTGTCTTCCAGTCTCCTGGCAAAATCTATAGCAGACATTCCTGGGGATATTCCATGGGGCAACTCTGCCTTTACTGAACTCGATCTCCCTCTACGCGCTCGCGGAGGACCGCTTCGAAGTCGTCCTATCCGTCCAGCTCGTCCTGCCAAACCTGAAAGAAATACAAGCTTCAAGAACATGCCCAAGGTTTTCAAAAAGGTTATGGAGGGTGCCAACAAGATGATTCATGAAATCAACGAGCATCCTCCTCCAAGAGATGCTGTGCCTAACAAACCAACAAGTATCGAGAAGTGGCTCAACACCACTGTTGATCCCTTTGTTGAGGAGCCTAAAGCAGAGCCACCCACGACGCCTTTGAGCGAGGATCTGCCAGATGAACCGTCTTCACCTGAAACGATCAAGAGTCACCGTCGTACATCTCGTGCTGAGAAGAGGAAAGTGTCTTCTTCGACCACAAGCAAGACAGAGACGGTGAATAAAACTATTCTAAGTGAGCCATTGCCAGCGACTCCAGAGCCAGTGCAAGAGCCTGCCAAGAAGAAACCTCAACCAACTCCTTCGCCAAAGCCTACACCGGCTAAGGAACCAACACCAGAGCCTGAGCCTCCAAAGAAATCCACCCCCAAACCTGAGTCTACACCTGAGCCCAAACCTGAACCGAAGCCTGAGCCTGAACCTGCCCGAGAACCTTCCCCGGAGACAATCACAGAGCTCTCGACGGATCTTTCGACGGATCTTTCAACTGAGCTTCCAGCGCCATCGCCAGTGTCGTCACCTGAACCAGAATCCAAGAACAAACCGAAGCGTCAGGACACAAAGTATCCCGCAAAGGCTTCAGGTCTCACAGGTTTAAAGAGAACCAAAGCGACACGGAGCACACCACCTCCCAAGTCCGGTCCCAAACACTCGCTTTTTGGTATGCTGAAGGAAGCATTCACGGGTGAATCAGTAAATTCTCTTCCTAAAGTAAAGCCCTACCAAAGTCGAGAAGAACGACCATATGATGATGAGCCAGAACCGATGTATGCCGATTCTAGATACAATGACTCCCACTACGACGATTCAAGGTACGAGGACTCTCGTTACGATGACGAACGCTCCGAAAATTGGACCGAAACAGAATTATCCAAGACTGAAAAGTTAAGAAGCGTCAGATCTGCATCTCCCGAGGAAGAACGGAAGACGCCAAAACCTCAAAAGACACCAGAGCCTCAAGAACAACCTCGAGAGCAGGCAGAGGAACCAGAGCAGTCTGGAGACGCTCGAGCGGCTCTGCCGTCAGCGCGTATGGTGGGGCCGCGTCTTCCACCGCCAACCAGGGGTCAATATGAGTTATCAACAATCCTTTCCGAGGAGGGTTCTAGTGCTGTCGAATCGGATCTAACGACCGATGTCACCCAATCCACTCTTACGCAATCCACAGGTTTCACTAAAGGTAGTCGACGTTCGAATTCGCGTTCAAACTCCAAGAACCAAGGTTCTGGCCTCAAGAGGCGTTTGACACGTCACTCGGATCTTGTATCAGTTCTTTCACTTCCCGACGATAAAAACGTCCCAAGCGCCATCATAAGTAACCGCTCAAGACCAAGTATGCGAAAAGCCCGAGGTGGGGCCAACGATGTGACGAATGACGATCTGCTCAAGGAATTTACCGAAGATGAAAGTCTCTATCTTAGAGAGTTGAAGACATTGGTCTCTGGTGTTATTCCAGTTCTTCTACAGCAGGTTGTTAATGGCGACAATGGAAACGAACTTTTCGGCTCTGGTGGCCAAGTCACTAGGGCAGACGCCCTTTCAAAGTCTGTCGTGAATATGGGGGTTGCCCTAGAGAAACTTCAAATGGCCCATCGCAAAGCTCCCATTCAAGATATTCGTCGACTTGCTTCATGGGGCCACGGAGTTGTGCCTATTTACCACAAGTACCTGGACGCTTGGAGACTGGGCTTCCAAGATCTCGTCGTCAACCTAGCACCAGTGGCTGGAGTGTTGGACGATGAAGATTCTCTCGTCGGTGCTATGCCACGGAACGATGCTGGCGATGTTATTGATGCCGCTGGAGAGCGAGTTGACGTGGCCCATCTGCTCAAGAGACCTTTGCTCCGACTCAAGCAAGTTACCAAGTTCTTCAAATGCGTCGACTCCATACTTGGAACCAACGATACTTATGATCTTTTGAGCGACTTTGAGGATCTACAAGAAAAGGCCCGTCGTCGACACCGTGAAGAAACGGCCAGGTTGACAGATGAAGATGCGATCAACACCGATACTACGAGATCGCGCGACCTACGAACCCTTGGTCCCATGGAGGATGTTTACATCGAACCATCACGACAAGTCAGTGCCAAGGACTTCTTTTCACTGGACCTGGCGCACTCCAATGGTCAACGTCTGGAGTGCCAGGTGGAGTTGGTACACCGAGACAATCAACGCTACCCCGAAGACAAGGGTGACCTATTGATCCGTGAAAATGGTGTCAAGGGTCGATCATACCTCCTATTTCCGCCGGTGCCCATCGAGTTGATTTCAGCCAGGACAGGCGATGGAAATTTTGATATGGTTGTCATGATACGGGGAACACACAACGACAGGCCATGGCATGAGCTACTCATACTCACGACCGATAACGAAGATCAGATTCTGGACTGGCTCGACATCCTTCCTGTCTCCCCTGTGCCTCCAAGAGAGCCAGAGCCCAGTGTAATCGATGACGACGAACCATATTCACAATCTCGAATGCAGGATGTCCCAGTGGGCGTTCGAGGATCGTCTCGCAAATACTCAGCCCAATCCCTCCGCAACTCGCATTCTCGCCGCTCATCTGCCGCTGAATCACCTCCAGCAAGCCCTACCACACCCAAACGGTCGCTTCCAGCCAGATACCGTCCTCGATCAGCCTCGCCAGTGAATTCCCCTCCTCTGAAGTCCCCTGACTACTATGATTTCCAAGGAGCGGCAGACCAGTACGATTATCAATTCGAGGAACGACCCATGACCTCACAGAGTATGCAGCCTGATCCTCTCAATATCCGCAAGAGCGATGTATCTTCACGGGATGATGGTGCGCCACCACCACCAGCTCATCGAACCTTTAGTCCCAGTCCTCAACCTACAGCCAAGTCCAAGTACTCCAAGCCACCTCCTCTAGAACCTCCCACCAATAGTCGTGTCAAACGTCGCACATCCTCTCCACTCAAGCATGAATACCTACCTTCGGACCAGTCGTCTATATCTGGCACTTCTATCACAGAAGGCAGTTACGAGAACACCGAGGAGGAGGATTACACCGAATCAGACTACAGCTACGATACTTCCGATGATGACGATATTGAGAGCGTTGATCTGCCCGAGACCGAGCTGGGAGTCAGTATCAAAGACGACGCTAGATCCCGAGACTACGCCAGAGATGAGCTGGAGACCTTGCATGAAGAAGACTATCCCGAAGACGAGCCAAAGCGCCATCAACTCCATGAATCCATCCTATCAGGCCCAGCAGATAGCCTGACGCCTTCCAATTCTGCCTCTCAGGCTGGCCTATACGGACAAAAGATGGCGCCAGAGGAGAACGTCCAAAGATACAGTGCTATGATTTCGAGGTGGTCTGACAAGGGCATGTGGAAGAACATCGCGGCAGAGAACCTCTCAATTATTGTCACTGCCGGTCTAATTGAAGCCTACGCTGTCCACAGTGGAGCTGTGCAAGGGGATAAGCCAATGCTCGCACTTGATCTCACTCCATTGGTGCTCATTCGCCAGAGCACTGCTGTCGACCTTGAAATCCGCTCCTCAGTCAGATCAGACTGCCATCTTGCCAGCTCTCACAGCGGAGGAAACTTCCGTTTCCGATGCCACAACGGACCTGACTGCTACAACCTTTACATGTCTGTTCACCACTCTCGTCTCAACAACCAAAAGTTCATCCAACTTGAAAACGAAGCACGATTCAGAAGCTTTGGTGAGCACAAGCCATCTGTTGAGAATGATGATACCAGTAGCCGACGACGAAGCTGGTTTAGCCGTAAGAACAGCTACCGTGGTTCAGTTCGTGCGCCTACCCAATCCTACGACGGTGCAAGCACTACTCCCTCATCTACCCTCTCCGCTTCCAGCTTCCTCAAGAGGCTCACTGGGCGCGGGATTCCCTTCAGTTTGGCCCGTTCTTCTGTGAAGCGCAATAGCCGCTATGGTGGCACTAACACTCCCGGGTCTTCTTCTTATGGCGGCAACACCCCCCGCTCACCCTCCATTAGTGTTGAGAACAGCGGTCGCGGACCCTCTAGCTTCGGAACGGAAGACCTTAAGATCCGCCTCCACCTTCTCGTTGCAGCTGCCAAATGGGAGGACTTTGGCAACTGCAAGCTCTCCATCCGACGACCTCCTCCAGGCTGGCACCAGGCTCTTCGTGCCGACCACGGTTTGGAGAAGCGGGTTACTGTCACTACTATTCCACGCAAGGACTCGGAGAAGCCAAAGATCTTGCTCGACGCCGTTCTGGGCAGCGGTTGCTTCACGGCAATGGGCAGCCGCGGTATCGTTTGCGGCGTATGGGAGGAGATGAAGGACAGCAACGGCGTTGTTGGCGTTGTTCCAGCTACGGGCCCGACAGGTGGCAATGTCAAGAAGTGGTGCTTCCAGTGTGCCAGTGTCGCCGAAGCAAGCTGGGTGCTAAGACTTGTTCACCAAGAAGTCATGACCATCTAAAACCTGCCTATCCAAATTTCCTTTTATCACTTTCGTTGTCCTTGATTACAAGTACATTCACATCCCTAGGGCTTTCCCCCAGACTTACTGCATTATTTTACTTTTGATATCCCGGTGTTGCCTCGCACACCATCATTTTTTACGTTTTGTTCTTGTTTTCTCGACGCATAGCATGGCATGCAATGAGACTTAACGATACCACATTTCTTGAAGCCTTTTTAATACGGTTGTGCATACCAATCTTGTTGTTGTTTCGTACATGCATCTAGACATGGGTGGGTGGCGTCTCGGAGGATTTACCTGGGCTTCTGGTGCGATCTTGGGCCCAGGGGCGTAAATTATCACCATGACTTTGGAGGTCACTATGAAGGTGTCGGCAGTGGTTATTTCTTTCATACCGAACATAGCAGGAGAGAGTAAAGGCTCATGGCGAAGAGAGAAGCAGTGGTATATAGCGGATGACAATAGAGATTACAATTCACAAACCAATATTTTCAAGTCAATTTCACCTTGGCAATATCTTTTTGTTACCTGAAAATTGTTTATGTAGTCTTTTGTCCAAATCGAAGACAAACACAGCCCGTTCTGACTACCATGGACTTACAAAAAGCATGAAGTCGGAGCCGTGATCAGACTATGTCTACTGTGTCACGATGTTGGGCAGTTTGCATAATAGAAACCGGTCGTTGGCTCTTCAAGGTATTTTAGTCAACCAAAGATAACTCCATTCCCAACCCCGACGATGTGTGCCATGCCGTCGTCAAACCCCGTTTGCTAATACCTGCAACGAGAGACGGGATATTTTAACTGTTATACAAGAACCCCCCAGCTACCGATATGCTCTTCAATGCCATCCAAAGACAAAATGTTTTCATCAACAACAAAAAAAGTGGCCACTTGGTCTATACAGGCGTGGCAGCTGATCATCCTAAAACACGAATACAAAAACATCAGATGGGGGCGAGTGAACATACGCCCTGTTTACCCTCAGAAACGAAAAAGCAGTATGTCATAAGCTCATGATGCTGGGGCGACGGGCTGTGGTCTACCGCCGTCAACAATAATCTGCTCGTGTATGCGAGAAGCTGTGTCTCCAAATTCGAGACGTTTCCAGGTCTTGATGCGGGCTTCGTTGGCATCGACCTCGAATAGGCGTACGCGACGGTGGTAGCCACCATAACCAGCGTAGCCGCCGAAGCCGGAGCCACCGGCGTAACACATCCACAAGGCAGGGTTCTTTGTCTCGCCCTCGCCCGTTAAAGATAAGGAGCAGTAGTCGTTGCAGTGATCGCTAAAGACTTGGTAAGCGGTTGTAATAGACACAGCGACTAGTTCAAACTTACTGTCCTGCGCTGACCATGACGACGCCCTGTTCAATAAGGGCATCGCGGAATCCAGAGTTGTAGATAGGGGCAGTGACTCCCTCTTTCCAATCGCCAACACGGGGTAGTTCTGGGTTAGCATATTCCGTAAGGGGGATATGAATAAAGGCGATATCCATGTGTCGACCGGTATATTCGTTGTGATTCTTCTTGAGACCGGCGGCCGTCTTCTTGAACCACTCTATCTGGTTGGGCTTGACCCAGTCATACCCAGGAAAGTTTCGCTCATCAGGCGTGTAAGCATGGGTATCCAGAAGGTAGATGGTCAATGCAGAATGGTCTGTTTTCCCACGGGCCAGGACTTCAACATAGTAGTTGCCAACACCATCGATGTCAGCTGGCCCGGCGGTAGAAAGGGAAAAGGGAAGGCTCTCCATGATTGCCATCTGGGCCTCACGAGACATGGTCTTTTCGTCGTCGTGGTTCCCGAAAATGGCAGCATAGGGAATCTTTCGTTCAATGAGGAGGGAGACAATCTTGAACATGGCCTAGACGAGGTTAGAAAACAACACTGTGGTGGGGAATGTGATAACACTAACAGTCGGTGCGTCTGGTGCTGTGTCACCGTTAACCTGGTCACCGCTCAGTACTACCAAATTAGGCTTCTCATCATCCAGGATCCGATTCACGAAGTCAAGCGTCCTTGGATCCGCCTCACACTTTCCACCATTGTAGGAATCGGGGACAGCTTCACGACATGCGCCCACCCCGGTACTAAGATGCAGATCACCGATCTGCATGATCTTGTATCGTCCATCTTCGTGGAATCTTGGTGTAGGCTTCTTGGTCTCTCGGACCGGGCCTCGGCGCACCGTCAATTGGACGCAAAGTAGGTTACCACCTGTGTTTAGTAGCAGGGGTGTCCCCGTGAGAGCATATCCGTCTCTTGCCTCGACGGCATCATCTCCAAAGAGGACATCAATATCAGTGACGGCCTGCTTTGAATCACTAGCCTTCCTCTTGGCCGAACGCTTGATCCAGATGCCTGAAGAGCGGGATTCCCAGGCGTCGTCTGTTTCTCCTTTGGGCTGAGGCTGGAGCCTTCCAACCGAAACGTCCATCACAACTCGGTCTTCCTCGGTAAGGTCCTCCTCATGTTTGCGCATGACATATAGGTAGGCACTGGTAGTCCAGGTCCTTCCGAGATATAGGTCCTTGTCAACTCGGTGCCATTCTTTGCCGAGATCGCAGGAAGAAAAGGGATTGACACTTGAACATGTGACTATTGTGACATCGGTGACGATAAGTCCGGGGTGGTGGGATGGCATATAGCCATGAATGGAATTAGGAAGGACACGATAATTGCGGTCGAGGAAAGCAATGACGAGGAAGGTAAAGATGACAGCGCCAGCGAGCTGAGCAGCTGTTCGGACCTGATAACAAGAACATGGTTAGTCTAATAGACCTTGGTAGGGAGGCAAAAGACGAAGGGACGTACAATTCGTCGAGTCATGATGTAAGGGTTGGTGAAGTACGGCGATCAACTCCTCGGTAAGGATCGTTTAAAAGAAGAATAACTATAAAATGCGAAACACTTTAAGTAGAGATAGCCAAGTACTGGCGGCTAGAACGGGCGTTCGAGGGCTGAAGGGCAGGCTGAACGTTTCGCATCTTCCAAAGGGTCGGTCGAATGCTATTGCATGATTCGGAGAGGCCAAGTCGAGAGCAGCGATGACGGAACGGATGCCCGGGTTTTCCGATCGAGTTCGGGCGGTCTTGACGGTCACGATGGATTGTGTGTAGAATCTGTATTTGCAAGATGTTGATGTTGATGTCGATAACAGTTGCGGTGATCGACAAATCGTGGGGACAGGAAGAGGGGGCACGGGACGAGGCAAGATCAACTCGAGTTAAAGTTGGTTGGTGAAGTACGGATACTAAGGTATAGTTCAATAGGAAGAAAAGTGGCGAGCTACTTCCACTGAAAAAGAAACCGTTACCGAGATGAAACTCTTGACTTGACTGGATACGAGCAAAATGAGAACAGGAGAAAGAGGAACCCCTCAACTTCCTGACCGCAAAAATAGGGCCAAGGCCAAGAAATCATTTCAAGTGATACTGTAATACGTACGTTTTGTCTGCTTCTTCTCTTCTCCTTCCCCTTCCCCTGTTGAGCCGTGCAAAAAGAAGAAGAAAAAAAGGGTACCTTATGTGGAGCAGCTGGGCGGAGGTCAGGCTGGCCTTTTTAACCTCTAAGAACCCGCAATCCGGGGAATAAACTCAGGTACCTTGCCTTTATTAACTACACTGCTATTAACTAATGGTTCTTAATCACTTCTTGTTACAAGTAAACCGTTCAATTCTATTAAAGTCATCGACAATGATAAGAGAAGAACCTGTTTCTTCCTGCACCTCGGACCTGGACGTCCGGGAACTCTATCTGTACAATTCTCGCACAGACACAAAAAGAGGTTGCTCAGCTGTACAGGCCATTCTGGGGTAACATTGATATATGCACTCTAGCTGCGGCCACGTGAGGCCCTCAACATTCATCCGGCAAGTTGCTAGGCAGAATCATGTGGTCATGTATTATGTAGGTAAGTAGGTAGGCAACTGGCCTCCTTTCTAATTCAAGCACCTATCCAAGTAAGTCGGTATGCTAGCCAGTGAAGGAATGGTGCATTGGACTACGGGGATGCACCACAGTCTCGTAGGGATCGGACGGAAAGGCGCTTGCATCTTTGCTGTACCGAGCCTGTCTATAATATTCCAGTGCACATATTCCGTCAAGCAAGTATGTGTCAAGCCTCTAGCCCTAGAGATTCCAAGTTTGACTGATGGACAGTTACATCGTGAGTTGAATGGTAAGTCTCTTCTGTTGCTGGTTATTCTAATATTTTCATTTCCAAAGGCCTAACTAGTAGGTCCTGGTTCAACTGCTCTAAACGCGCTCCATCGGAACCACCAAGGTTGTACCGAATGAGGCCCACCAAACAGCTACTATAGGTACCTACAGGCAGAGAGCTCTACTAAGCTCCTTAGCCTTATTTTTGTGAGCTTGGATGGTCTGTGCACGACCATCTCCCTGCGAACACAAAGAAATTCACGAGTGAGATCTGACAATAACATGGAGCAGGCTATACTGGAGTGTCGCTGCCACACTGTCCGAAGTTTAATATCAGGCCCTGGAACCAAACAAAGGTCAGTAGCGACCCACTAAAATCTCGAATTCATACACCAAGCGTCATCCCCAACCGCGTACCAAAGCTGAGCTTCCATTCTTCATCAATCCATTCTACATCTTCGGAACTTTCAGTCTCATACGCATCAATATCGCCATTGAAACATTATCCACAACCCAGATCGCATTTCCATTTCGAACACACTAAACAAGCTTTCAACTCCCCTTTCTTTTCCATATCATGGCTGAATACTCCTCCCTTAAGGTGCCGGAGCTCAAAAAGCTGCTGGCAGAGAAGAGTCTTCCTCAGACTGGAAACAAGGCCGATCTCATCGCAAGACTCCAGGAGAGCGACAAGCAGTCCAAGACAGAGGCGAAGCCTGGTACGTCCGTCGAACCCTAGATTCGCTCCCAATCCCTCGCGCGCAAAGTTCGTCGCATCGAAAAACACCGGCTAATTGTGTCCTTTTCAGCCGACAACAAGGAAGACGAGATCAGCTACAGTGATGATGAGGCTCTCGCTGCACCTGCAACTGCACCTGTGCCTGCCGCTGCTGCTGCCGCTCCAGCTACTTCTGCACCCGTTGCCGAAGCCCCTGCTGCCGAGGCCGCACCTGCCGAATCCACGAATGCTGAGGAGCCTGCTGCGGTAGAGGCGCCTGCCGAGGCGGCAGAAACACCTGCCGAGCCTGAAAAATCTTACGCCATGGGACTATCATCCACTGCTGCTGATGATGAGGCTAAGAAGCGTGCTGAACGTGCTAAGCGGTTCGGCATTGAGGATGATGAAGACGCGAAGAAGCGCGCTGAACGTGCGAAGAGATTTGGCCTCGACGAGAAGGAGTTGGCTACTACCCTGGACTCTGCTCTTCCTGAGCGTTCGCGAAAGCGAGGCCGAGATCGCAACACCGAGACTGAGGGAAGCCGACCGGACAAGCGACAGAGTATGGACAGGAGAAATGGCCCTGGCGGCCGACAACGAAGAGGCCGTGGTGGTCGCGACAACGGTCGTGACGGCGGTGCGCGAAAGGAAGGCGCTGCGACCCGAAGTGGTATCCTTGGTGACCCAACTGAGAAAGCCAAGGCAGAGAAACGCGCCGCCAGGTTCGCCGGGAACTGATCCATTGGACAACGCCACTGTCAAAATAAGGCAGGACAGATTCGCATGAATGAAGCTTCTCTAGTTGTACAACAATTTTGCTTTTCGTTTCCAAGCGCAGATTATCAAGGATATTAAATGAATAAAGAGGAAATCGGCGTTTTTTTTTGGCCCGGTCAACTTCACATCACATCAGTTATAGGTCTCTTGACCTGGAAAATCTAATTCCTGAGCCCACAGAGCACAATGTTGCAAATCAGTTCATCGTTTTCGAGAGATAATCTCCTGTGTCCTAAACTGAAGCGATAGGTTCTATGTTGGCCCGTGGACTATTGAGTGGTTCACAACCGGCTCCAACCAGGATATTGCAGTGGATTCTAGGTAATAACTTGCCCCTTGGGAAAGTTCCTCGAGTTCACGGATCCCTTCTCTTTGGGTACCTAGACAAAGGACACTTCGATAGATGTCGCTTACAACACAATTACCCCACGTCCCGATATATGTCGGTTCAGTAAAATAAATAATCAATACACTACTACGAACTTTCTCCTATCTTTACCATATTTGGACACGGTGGCCCTGCACTTTTACTGGGATCATCCTTTGAGGTCGGAAGGAATTGCACCATCCGAATGGTCATCATCCAAACTAAGGATTAGCAAGTCTCCGAGATCCAGGATTTCCATCAATACTATGGGAATCAATCAGCGTAACCCCTTTTATGTTAGCTCCTTGGGTGACGGCTTTTCGGATACGATCCGAAGATAGATAGTTAGGGCCAGGCTGATTTGAAGCTTCACATGCATATCCACTGCGACTCAACGCCATGACCTTGCCAAGGTCCCACCAAGGATACAGCGGGATTGAACTTCCAGGACGGGGAAGTCTCCTTCCAGCTCTAGCTCCCGAGATATTTGTGCGCCGTTGCACGACTGCCGGGGCCGCGGTGTTGGTGTTGTGATGCCCCTATTTCCAGAGCCAACCGGACTGCCAAAGCTATAGACTTGATGGGAGGTGAACTGTGTCGCTTGAAGGGGCCTCAACAGAAACTCTGGACACATAGAAGGGGAAACTTTTTCATGTTCCTGCAGGCACCGATGGTAAGTTCAACATTCAGCTGCACTAAGAGCTCATGGCTGGCGAAGTAAGCAACAGAATAGGAAAGATAGTTCAGTAGTGCTCATAGCTCAACCCTATATTGGCCGGTAAGCTTTTTGCGTTATATATTTACGAATCACTCGAGATTGTGAGATTCGGTCCTGCTGGGATCGAAGATCGATACAAGTCCAAGCGCTTCGTGAATGCTTCCAGCCATTAAGCAGATCGACGTCAATGACAAGGAAAGGGGAAGGGGTAGCAGGCCTTGATCGCTGGAATCTTGTCTGATTCATTGATAGGAACCAGGAAGCACATGATGAGTAGCTCGGAGACGTCTGGAACCAACGAGAAACATAAACCCACGGCTGCGCTAACATCGCAATCCTTAATGAGCTCGTAGTGCGTTGAAGGACGCAAGCCACTATCTCCGTTCTCGGACGAGTATCACTGTCTACCGAATAGTGCTAGACAAACGTGCCATGGCTCCCATGGCTTTTAATGACCAACGGGGTCCTGTAAGAAGACAATCTAATGAGCGGAGGGGGGGTCCAACTCTATAAAAGCGAGATAATACAACGATCACCAACAACGTGATCCTCTGGCTGTCAGGTTTCCCAAACGCTTAGCTTCAGACAGTAAACCAATGGCAATGGCGAAACCCCTGCGCACCCGATAAGGCAACCCTTGTCGCCGAGCCATCTGGCGGCTATGGTTGGTAGAGAGGCGGCTAAGGCAATTGGGATTCCAGCTTGTCTCCAGTTTCTGTTGGACGATTCAGAGCCTTTCAAGTCGACCCTTTTACTTGTTCCGTGTCGGTGGTGTCCACAAGCTTGATCATTCCTCTAAGCGAAATAATGGCTTTTCAATTAGTACCATACCTACCTATGTAACAGGCAGGGCTGGAAATATTTGCAGGCTTGATGAGTTGTCAATGAGGCAAACTGCACAGGTTCTGCATTTGCATTTGCATTTGCATTCGCATCCGGCGGTTTCGCCATTCACCGCTGCCCAAGGTAGAGAGTACTTTGATGTTGAATTCGAGTGACTTAACATGGGTAACCTCAAATTTAAGCATCAAGTTGCATCTCATTGGCTCGGCCGACTGACAAGCCACACTGACAGGGATGAGGCTCTCATCGTCTGCCGGAGTGGCCAGCCACGAGCCATCTGCCACGTCAGTTGAAGTCCAGAAAGCAGGGACACCAGCCTTGGAAGATTTCTTGACAAGGAATACCTGTGGCGGTCATGATACTGTTTGCTGGTTTTTTTTTTTTTCCTGTGGCGGAGTTGTCCACTGCTGCATCTTGTGCATAATGGGATGCCTCTCTCTGATAACCATTATTAACCCACTTTTGGCGACATGTTCCTCATCGTACAGCAAGATCTAAGACTGATCCAGGAACGAACGACATGCGTTTTTGTTAGTTATTTCGAGATTGTCCGATAATCGACGTCAAGACGCGTTTGCCGCCTTGCCAGCGCATTCGCCTTGCCACTAGCTGACTATCCCAAAGAGCTGTGAATTCTATTCTCAGCTTAGCAGCCAAGGTCTAGTCTGGTTAGTTGCACGCACCGATCTGGACCCAACTCGGCGGTTCACTCCAAACTCTCACCGAACGTTTGGGACGGTGACCTCGTGAGAAGGCTTTTTTATGTTACCAGGATGATCTGCTACCGCCGATATGGAATACTACAGGTAGAAAGAATGCCTTGTATATCTTGGAATGACGTCGTTACGACTGCCGACCGTTTCATTCGGACTTTCTTCTTTGGTCCCGTGAGCGTTTTTGACGCTCATTATCAGCGTTTGACCCCGTCACGGGGACTAACACACCGGATGGCGGTGAAGTCTGAAAATTCAAGTTTGGCCAATACGTAAATTCAAGAATTACCGATTTCTTCGCCTCGCTTCGCTGTGAGATCCGCTTGACTAGACAGAATTTTGTTGGAAACATGGAAAAAGTCGTACGTGAGCTCCCTCTTTGATCAACGTCTTTGCCGAAAATATAGTGAACCCTTGTCAATAATTGCACGACATGGGATTTGAACTGCTGCGAGGATTGGCGAACCGAACCGGTTGAGGGGTATTATGGATCAATCGTTCATATGTAGTCATTTTTTCTCTTCTTTTCTTTTCTTTTCTATCTGCTGCACTGCTACAGTACAAGGAAAAGGCACATGCAGGAGAAAGAGTCTGTGTCCATGTCCATGTCCATGTCCCCTCCCTATCATGGAGTTCAATCTGACGAGTTGTGGAGCGAAACGAGTGCATCTTCATCATTGGTAGAAAGTCCTTGACCAATAACCAATGGAATCATGGAGTCGTATAATCATGGCGACTACCAGGCGCTTTGCGTGTGGGATTTCAACGAATGAGAGGAAGGGTGAGAAAACAAAGTCCTCGTTATCCGCGGGAAGAAGTAAATTCTCAGTCATGACATACATGGCTAAACGTTGAACCCGTTTTCCTTTCTCCGTCGTCCAAGTGAAACTTTGTTGAAGGCTCACCGACATCTTGGATATCATGAGAAGAGGCGTGCGAAGTACCATGAAAAGTCCATTATCCCCGCGTCTATCTAAACGCCGCTCGGCACCAGCGATGGTTAGGGTATGGCAATGATGCTATTCTTATCCTGCCTGTGACTAGAGTGCGTAAGTTGGACAATAATATGGGCCATGGCCTGCGGTTTGGCTGCAGCTGCAACTGCAACTGCACCTCATGCAGCTGGTCTGGGGCTGGAGGTCTTGACTTACAGGGAGGGCATGGAATTTCGCCCCAGGATCTTGACCCTGGTCAACGGAGGACCGACGACGGGTGCACGGTTGTGTGACTTGATTCGAGCTCATCTTATTCTTGTCATCTTGCGAAATATCGAAACACCAAATACAATTCGAGATAGCTGTACTACAGTCAGATTATCATTATACAAAGGATTCATCCACTAGAGTTAGACTTTTCCCCCATGCGGGGCGAATTATTCAACGGACTCGCCTGTTAAACCGCTAGTCCAGGTCCCAACGGCCCGTACTCTAAGGTTCAAGTGTCAACCTGTAGTCGACGGAACTCAACAGTTCAGGGCCACTCATGACTTGATCCGAGGATCTATGCATCTAAGTCTGCCAAAAATGACATTGTTATTTTCTACAATCGTGATGAATCTACTCGATGAAAGCATATCCCTCGTGTGCATGGCGTATTTTGCTGCTGACGCCCATGATAACAAAACTGATTTGGAAGGTGAGGCTAGAAATTGGGGGCAAGACATTGAGAGACATGCAGGTCAGATCGGCCCGTAAGATTGTACCAAAGTGAGACATTTCGATATGCATGTCTTAGACATGCAGATGCCTCGCAACGTCGTCGCATGCTGTGCTGAAGAAGAGAAGAAAAAGGAAGAAGCGCCGGGACTATCACAGTGATGATGTCTTTTTTGTTTCACACACACACACACATATACACACCCTCACTCCCTCGCTCATTGTCGTTGATGGTTGTGTCAAAACGGCTTTTACACTTCGGCTCCGGAGAGATGGAACAGATAGATTTGCGTATCCTTGACCGTGAAAAGCTGAGTCGTCAGCGAGAAAAGATAATCTGTCAGTTGGGCAGACTATTTATTTGCCTGCCGCTCACCCCCTGTTCAACTATCTTCATTCCCAAAAGCGGACGCAACCAACATCAACAACACCCACAAATCCCCTGCACCCGCATCAGGTCTTGGTCAGGCTTTTTTATTATTTTGACTAGATGTTCGATCTTATTCGATACCAAGTTTCTTACTGTTTTTTTTTTTTTTTTTTCCGTATTTCCACTTTGGGTCACTGTTTCTTGTTTCTTACCAACACAATATTAGATGCATCCATCCATCCATCCATCATCCCCTGAGTGAAGGTATTAAGACTCAAGATTGGATGTTTTGACCATCGGCCCATCCCTTTCAGGACCGCTCCGCTACCAACGGTGCAGATAGTTCAGCCCGTCCCCAACCGTCCAGTCATGTTGATATCTCTAACTATTGCTCTGGTGAATGTCTCTCTTCCAAGAAGCCAATACTGTATCCATATTGCCCCACTCATCCCCAAGGGTCCCTACAAATGGACCAGGATTCGCAGTGCAAATCCCTACTGGGATATGATGCCCAATCACCTCGTCAAGAAGGCATGAGACCTTTTCTACTGGACAATATCGACATGCACCCTGAAGGAGGAACGCGGCGCAGTTGAATGTATAGGCTCCGCTTTAGCTATTTCCTGGCTGACCAAACGGATGACTCACCCTAATAGGTAGAGGTAGAGAGGAAAGCAGGAAGGCACATACTTGCCGCCTACCTACTACCCACCAGGTTAGTCGAGGAGGGCTCTTTTTTTTTTTACTGCACTCCACCTCGACACACCCAAACTAGCCAAACCAAAGAAAGATGCAACAATGCGATGCCATGCGATGCCATGCTTGTATGTCAATTGCCAGACCTGACCAGGGCTATGCCTGCAGCACACTCTCTCACTCTACCAGGGGTCAAGACCAGAAGCAAGGATCATCTTTGCAAAAAAAAGGATACGCCACAGTCACCTCCCATGTACCCTCACCCTCCTCTTCAGGTACTCATGTACCGAATGTCATCGTCCACTCATGATCATGACCATGACCACCCCCAGGAAACGGACATTCGTCCAATTCATTGCCTAAATACTACATAGAGTATATGCTCCCGTCTCGGCCCTCCCCGCTATTACTTACCTACCTTGTCTTGTTTCTTTCTATATTCATTCTCTTGTTGCCACTACTTGTCTTGAATCATCTTTCTCTTTTGTCTCTTGTCTCTTGTCTCTCTCTCTCTCTCAACTTTAATCAATACTCACTCGCCTACACAAATTACCTCCACTTACACTCCAACCTTTTGAGGCACGCTACTACTGTACTATACACTCATCACATCAATCGAAGCGCCTACTCTCACGACTACGAGGTTTAAACGCGGCTTTATCCCACTCTTCACACCATCACCTTCGAACTAGACCTCTTCGAGCTGATTATCTATCCACACCATCACAGTGAAAGCCAATTCCCCTCCACACTATCTAATAACGACGACGACTGCTCGCTCTACTTTTTTCGATTAACGGTTCTCGTTACGCTACTCAACCTGCCTACCTTGACTTTCTTATATACAACTCCTTTCGTCCCTGGTAAAATATGGTAACAGGTATACGGACTCGATCTTGAAGGTTGGAAGATGGATTCTCACAGATTGGGGTCTGGTCTACCAGCCAGGCCCTCGGAACCATCTCGCATCAGACGGCCTGGCCCTGGATTTGGATACGGATATGAATCCGAACCAGGACTTTCATCGAGTGCTCCAAAGTCACTCAACAGACCAACAAGGAGGGAAGAAGTTCCACGATCATTACCCAAGCCCTCTTCCATCTCTCGCCCAACACCAGTCACCAGGGTAACTCAACCTACTGCAACTGCTTCTATCACTACTCGAAGACCTTCTCTTCCTCAACCCATATCACGACCTAGCCTAAGTCACCAAGCCCAGTCTTGGGGGTCATCATCTACTTCAACATCCACCCGATCAGCTGTCAACCATCATGGAGTTTCCGGATCATCGTCATCAACACAAACCATTGACAGCACAAGACCCAACCCAAACGGCTTGCGAAGGAAGAAGCCATCACTCTCTGGTGACATCAACACTACCCGCAATGGCTCTTCCCGGACGGATTCTTCTTCTTCTTCCTCCTCGGCCCAGCACAAACGACAGGGCTCCATTGAGCCTGTGTTTGGCTTCCACTTGGACAGAGAACTTACAAGTAGCCCGGCTGAGATTCAAGTTGCTGAAGTTGTTGAGGTGAAGAAACATTCCAGATCACCAGTCATCTACCCTGAACTGGACCGTTATCGAAACATCCGACGACCCTCGGATGGCTCAGATAACCGAATCGAAGTCCCATTTCGCTTAGCGACACACGACCTGCCGCCCCCAACTCCAGCCAGCCTATTATTTTCTGGGACTAGCGGAAGCCCATCTACAAGGTTCTCCGAGTCACCTGGACCAGGGTCTTACAGTCGCGACACCACGCCAACTTCAATTGCATCCCAATCGCCTTGTCTGCTTGCACCTGTTCGCAGTAATCAGAATAAGGGTCGGCTTCAAAGTCCTGTTCTCAACAGACCTCCTGTCACCCGAAGGACAACTGGAAATGAAGTTGAGGCCATCCCTATCGACCCTCATGGTCTAGCAGCCGTGAGGGAGTCTCTTACTTCTTCGTCATCCAACTCAACTGTTCGAGAAGCCACCATCAAGAAGAAGACCAAGAACTTGCCTTCACCACCTCCAAGCCCCCCACCACGCAAGTCTTCACAGTACTTCCGAGAAGAGACCTCGTCACCGAAGTCGGTTCGCAAGGTATCAAGACCTGTTCTGAGATCGCCTTCTCCTGAGAGAAATGCCCAAACCAGCGCCTCACCAAGAGCCAATCCTCCTTCGCGGCCCAGCAGAGATGGCACTCCCGACATGCAGTCCCAGTTGTTTCATCCGGTGCCAATCATTCACAGCAACCTCTCTACCCAGTCTCTCCCAACCGAGCGACGAGGAAGCGAGTCTGCTGTCTCGGGAGTTCTTTCACCACCCAAGCCCCAATTCACCCATTCAGGACGGACGGCGTCGACTTCTCAACTTCCCATCAAAGGTGAGGTATACGCTCAACCCGCGGCCAAGCCTACCGCCGAGTTGAAGAAGGGAAAGGGCGTTGAGCCACCTCGAATGACACGCACACCGAGTCCACATGTATCTGGCTCCTCTCTCTCACGATTCTTTGGTCGTCGAAAGAATTCCAGCACGGTACAACCCGGGAAACCTGAGAAAGAGAAGAAGCTTATTCGCAAGGGCCCCGCGGCTGGCACTGGCCACGAAGGTTATGGACGACTCGGCGCTGCTAAGAGACGTAGTGGCAGTATCAGCAACATGACTCAGAACCAGGCGTTCCAAGAGCCCCGTTCCAGCAACGATTCCTTTTTTTCAGACCGTATGAACCCAGTTGTAATCGCTGGAGGTGAGATCATCGAGAACCGAAACGCCAGCTCTGAAATATCCCGCAATGGAAGTTCCCAGAGTTTGGCACATGATGATACAAGACTGGGTAGTTCTCAGTTGCCAGTTTCTCACCAGAAACCCCGAAACACTCTCTGGCCATCGCCCATGTCACGTAATGCTCATCCCGCTTTTGGATCTCGTCGACCCTCTGAGAGCAGTGACTCTGAAGGTCCTACTATGAAGTCAACACTTGCTTTTCGGCGATCAGTCCAACGCTTGCGCTCCTCTCCCGACGATCCTCTCAAGCTACCCCAGCCTATCAACACATCCGGTTATGCATCTTCACCCATGACTAGCTTCGACACTAGCATCATATCTGACGATTCTCATTTTGAACTGCAACGGGAGATGTCATATGAGGTAAAGTCGCATCCCGCGCCAAAGAAACTTGTCAAAAGGCCACGCTCGCCTCGCAAGTGGAACTTGTTTGGCAGGTCAACGCAAAGTCGGCAGAACAAGCAGGGCGAGAAGGTTTCAGCTACTGTTAAAGTGGTCGAAAAGAAGCCCTTGGCCTTCTACACCATGATGGACTCGTCAGAACAGGAAGACAGCGAGCCGATGGACATTCAGGATGTCCTGAGGGCTGCTGAGGTTTATTCCAAGTCGCCTAGTGTTGGTAACACCCCTGAGCTCTCCCAAGGTACACCAGAGACGCGATCGTCAAGCGACTCCCTGGCTCGTCCTGTGGGCTATCTGCAGTCCTCAAGAAGGGCGAGCGCCGAGATCAAGGTTAAAACCTGGGTCCCTGTTATTCAACACGGCGCGGCGCCAAAGAAGCTTACATTGCAGCCTAGTGCACAGCCGACCGCACCAACTGTCAGCTCTGGTCGTCGAAGCAGACTTCCCCAAGTTGGAAGGATTCCCAAGGTTGTAAGCAATCGTTCTGAGCATGAACATGTATCTCCGATGAGCTTCTCGCGACCTTTTAGAGCCAGCATACACTTGGCTCCCGAGAACCTTGAGGTCTATGATCTAGACTCGATTGCCAAAGGTCCTTCTCCTTCCGGACCCTCTACTCCTGTTCCAGAACTCACCACCGACGGTTCGACAGCAGAAAGCACTAACAATCCTTCCTCTCGAGACTCCATTCCCCTTGAACTGAACCGAGTGGAGAAGGAGTTCTTGGCCTTCTCTCCCCGCAAGGACTCTGAGAGCACCATCGGCACATCGAGTTCAAGCTGCTCCGGTATCCTCTCATTTTCTGGCTCCACGGCTGTTATCCCACAGCCCTATGATCCACCTGTAGAAGATGAGGTGTGGGATGAGTACGACGATCTTCTTGAGGACGATGTGTCCAAGCCACTTCCTTCTGCAACGTCCTCAAGAGGCACGCCGTTCCACCTTGAGACTTACGAGACGAAGTTGGCCAGTAAGGAGAAGCCTCTGGAGTCACCGACAATCACTTTTGACAAGAATGCGATTCGTCAATCCAAGGCAACGACCATCTCTAGTACCTGCAGCGCTGATATGACTGAGCGCCTGAGAGCGGCCTTCCAGCCTCACCCAAGCCCAACTACCCCCTTCCCGGCTGCAGACCTTATCCCGGACAACGGAGATTGCAGCAAGGATGCCGAAGCGGCTACAGCTTTTGAGATTTCACGGCAAAGCAGTCGATCGTCTCGCAAGACAAGACAATCTGATGCAAGCTCCTCTTCAGAACACGGGTCGCCGCTTGCACAGGTCAATCTGAGAGTGGGATCAATGACGGTAAGCAAGTGGCTGACTTTTGGCCATGTCCTCTTCAGCGATGTTCGCCACGAACTTGTTCCCGTTGAAGGATCGCTAAAGCGACACTCTATCTTGGTCATTGATGGCCTTGGAAATGATGATTGGTCTTTCTATGCTGCTGAAACATACCCGGCTGCTACCTTCTTCAACCTGTCCCCTCGCGCCCCTCTCCCCGAAGAGTTGAAGAGTGCCTCGTCAAGCTTTCCATTGAGTCCTCCGAACCACCACCAGATCCAGTACAATTCTCATCTCGACAAATTTCCTTTCGCCCCCCAGAGCTTCACTGCTGTTGTATACCGATTCCCCGTCGCAGCACCCGAAGCTTACTACCGCAGCATCCTCACGGAAGCTCGCCGCGTACTGAAGCCTGGAGGTTTCATCGAGCTATCCATTCTCGATGTTGACCTCAACAATATGGGCAATCGGGGTCGACGAACCGTTCGCCATCTCAAAGAGAGAATCAATGAGAAGACTCCCGACACAAGCCTCGGGTCTACCGCAGATCTCATTATACGCCTGCTCGGCAAGGTTGGATTCACCACAATTAAGGCAGCGCGCGTGGGCGTGCCTGTGGCAAGTACCACTACTCGCTCGAGCAGCAAGGCCGGCAAGGGCAAGGTTAAAGTTGCTGCCGACCAGCCAAGTCTGTCCGAGATGATGAGTGACAACAGCCCCTTGGCTGACGAAGGTATCACCAAGATGGTCAGCCGCGTTGGCCGGTGGTGGTACACGCGATGCTACGAAAATGCAGCAGAGAACACATCTGGTAAGAGCATCTGGAGCGACAGGTCTCTGCTCTCTGAGTCCGAAGAGCTTGGTACAAGTCTCAAGCTCATGGTTTGTTGCGCACGAGCTCCCCTCGAGCGCATCACCAGTGTCTAAACACATAGCACATATTTTTTATTCCCCCTCTACTTTTTCATTATTGGTCACAAAATTGTGCAAGATACTCAAGTATAATTGGAAAGCATTAAAGGTTGGAAGAATCCATGCGGCGCGAGCCCATCACCTCAAAAAGAGGTCATACGACAAAAGAAGACACAAAGACCACGTCTGCTTTGGCGATACAAAAAAATTTCTTTCTACACTGGGAGTGTAGCTTTTCTTATTTCTTTTTCTGCTTGATTAATCTTCGGTGCCGCAGGTCGGGGTTTGACCACGCACTGGATGCAATGGTATTATGCTCATTTATTTGCTTTTGGGTGGGAAAAGTTGTTTTTAATTTTTGATGGAAATGCTGGACATTGACACTCCGCGCAAACTGGGGGAGATAGGAGTGCAAAGGAGGAAAAAAGGAGGATGAGATGCGATTATGAAATCTTGATGATTGAATGTGTGGAGGATATGACTTTTTGATGTTTGAGCAGCATGTTGCATAGAGATACCCATTCATGCTTTGGGAAACCAGAACGATATAGCAAGCGACATATTATTATTCTTTCACTATGATTGTTCTCCCATCGTGCCTCTATTTGGTTCTTTCTATATGTCTAATCTAACAAGGTTACTACTTATACAAATTCGCTGCTTTCAAGCAAGATACATGTAAATGGCATATATCGTTGACATCATTCGGTTTTTGCCGACTCGACCTCGGCTGTCTCGCCAGACTCGATTGTTTCTTCGGTGTCAGATACATTCTCATCACTAACAGGCTCGACTTGAGCAGGCGCCTGGTTGTTAGGCCATCGCCTGAAAACACCTACAAACCCACCACCGGAGATGCGATCACCGACCTTGGGTCGCATCACCTGAACAGGGACTGCTTCGGGATCTGCTCTTGGAACAACAGTCTTGACATCCCATTCCTTGCCGCCACCAGTATCAAGCACACCATCCGCTGTTGTTGATACCTCAAGTTCAATAACCCTCTCCTGGCGCACAGGCTGTTTCGTTTGCGAGACCCATGCTTGGAACCGGGCGATTTGACTAATGGAAGGCGAAAAGACGACAAGCAGGCCGTTGGGATGGAGAGCTTGGATAACCGGTGATGCGAAATCCTCGACTGAGGGAAGATCAAGGATTGCATGAGAGAATAAAGGCTGTCCATCCGTTTCGGCAAGACGAGATGTGATGTAGTCGCTGATCGAGCCGACATGGAAGTCCACAGTAGGATAATATAGAGAGCGGCGGAATTGTCGTACTAGCTTGTTTGCAGCGCCCGAGTGTTTGGCATTTTGATCAAGAGTGTGAAGCACAGCACGGCGATTTGAGCGATAAGAATCCAAGGCAGCTCGAACTTCGTCGGATAGCTCAAGACTGTGGTCTTCAGATTTGTAGCGTGCAGTGCAGAGAGCATCCCGCAGCATAGGAGGTACAGCGAGGTTGGCTGCGTTGAGAGCGCGAGCCAGGTGCAATGTCAAGCTTCCCATTCCTGTACCAGCTTCAAATACCTCAAACGGTGGAAGCGGTTCTTTAGTCTCTGGATCGTAATCTTCTTCGCTGGGTTGAGAAAGGTTCAAGTCGAGTAGTGATACGATGAAGCTTGCATGGTGGGGGTAGATCTAAGGAACAATTGGGTTAGTTACGGCTTCCGTAGGGAATTGATATCATTCCGTACCGGTGTAGCATGTCGTTCGCTGTTTAGGATGTAGGCGCCCATCGTCGGTTCGTGTATATCGACTTTGCGGTCGGAACTGTCAACTACGTTGTCGAGCACACGGCGACCGATAAGATCGGACGCATTGACAGTAGCGCCATATCCAAGACGTATACGAGCATCAGGGCGAAGAGGGGATGTAAGACGCCATTTAGGACCCTTGGTGCCCTTTTGTCGCAGGAACAGGACGTCGTTCTCTGGAGGACCGCAGAGTTAGCATGATGAGTCGCTAACAGATGCCAATTGGAGAGCTTTCTAACGTCGGATGATGCGGGAAGAAGAATAGAGGCGCTGGCACGAGATGGAAGAGCCACCTGCGAGGACTGAAGGGCGGGTTAGGCGCATGATGACGGGTTGAGGGTGGTGGAGTTGCCATGATGAAAATCATGGAGGTTTAAGTTTTGCGCCGGGAATAGACCGGATATATCAGGATACTCACTGAGGGGCATCATGATGAACGTCGTAATCAGAAGTGAGCAAAGTGAACAGTAAAGGTTTCAGTGTATGACTTGATGTCTAAGGTAAAGGTAGAAGTAAAGGTAATGTAGTAGTAATTACTTTGCGTCACTATTGACAGTTTTTTTTAGGCCCGGGGTATCGCCTGCCCTCATTTTTTGGAGAGCTTTATTTGCATGCTTCCTTCCTTCCTTTACCAATCTCCACGCCGCACACCTCCCTCACCTTCCTAATGTAGTATGCCATGCCATCTTGATAACTTATTCTCTCTTCTTAGCGCGCTGTCATCTCGAATACCATGCCTTATTCTCCCAAACTCCGTCGTCTTCCCAATATCGTCTCGTCAAAAGCTTGGTGCGCATCAGTTACTATTATACAAAGGGTGTCATTTCATAATCAACAAAAACCAAAATGTTCGAGGATCCCATATTCCTTCGCGTCGTCCCAGCTACCTTAATAAATTTACCCCAAGAAACGCCGGTCCATGAGACGTCAAAAACAGAAAGAAAACAATACTTGGTACCGAGACTCCAGGCTGTGTACATATCGTTGGGATCATAATTGAATCCAAAGGTTTCGTGTGCCTGGGCATATGCTACACGCACAGCATGATGGCATCACGTACAGTATATCGTGCAGTCTTCGAAGCCGCCTTCACCACCCAAACGTGCTGAGAATAGCGGCTTCGTCGAATTACATACGTCGGGTCCTGATGGGTCGGATATGCACCAGGACTAGGAACAATAAACGGACTGAGAACCTGCTCAGAGGAACGAATATTTTGTGCTCGACATGTGCTGCTCCATTGCGGCCGCCCACGAATCCTGTGCCTGCAATTGTTGTGGGCGTTGCTGCTGCTGCTGCTGCGACTGTCGGTGTTGGTGTTGATGTTGGTGGGTCTGTTGATATTGGCGCTGTTGATGCTGTGGTGGCATATGCTCCGGCGCGTGTTCCGTTGTGTGAAAGTCCTCTTCAAAGTATACGATAACGAGAACACCGACGTGTTCCTCGAGCAACGAAACACCAGACTCGTATCTACGCCGGCATCGCTTGGTCCACGGGTCTACCTTCACAGGGCTGTGGTAACAGAAGACGTTTGGCTGCTGGCTACGGACGGGGAAGAGAAGTCCCATCCCTCTCATATGATGCCAGAAGTCAATGGTCGCTTGTTTCGTCGCGTCGGATTGAGGACGTGCTGCGAACATCAACTGGATGATTGTATATCGCAATACGAGAACGTCGGCACTTTCAGCACCAAGTTGCTGCTCCATTTGCCGCTGCAAAAGTCGGAGTTCGCCCACCAGTTTCTCCAATCTCTCTTGACTGACGTGGTTATAGAATGTGGCTAGGTCAACCCATGTTCGAGCCACATAAGGATGCTTGCGCCCATAAATAGCTTCCAGTTCCTCGGCAATAGTAGTTATGCTTCCCCAGAGCAGCTCCGAGAGTGTCTGTGGGCCGTGTTTCTGCTGAACCTCATACAAGCAGGCGAAAATCTGCCGCAAGGGATGCGATCGCTCGAAGTTGGTCATCGAATAAGCTGAGAGATACTTGGAAAGCGCAGTCATCATGCCTGGATCACGATGAACCATGCCTAGGAGCAGCTCTATGATACCTTGTGGGGAGAGCTTCTTCAAATCCGACTCGAGTTGTGAGAATGCCTTCATCAAGAAGTCACCGCCTTGATCGTGATCCTTCATTTCGAAATAATAGTTGGCTTCGAGGAGAAGATCGCTGGACCCGGCTCCCCACACCATAACCGACTGCCACCCAACTTGAGCATCTGTTTCCACCTCGAATTGCCGACATTGCAGAAAGGCTTTCCTCATATTGGTGACGATTGTTTCTTGAGCCCGGATGAGATCTGGTGATTGAAGGTAACCTGGCGTAGGAGGTGGAGTCGGGGTTCGACATCGGATATGTGCCGGCAAATCAGCCGGTAACTCGAAATCGACCAGATCATATTCAGTTACGCCTTTCCTCTTCAGATATGTGCCCAGATTGACAACTTTCCCGTTGCGAACAAATTCCGACACCTTTCCTTCGGCATCGCGTTGAAATTTCATGGACAACAGGCGTTTGACTTCATCCTCGGTGTTGTTCTTGACGAATCCCCATTGTGAGAATCGAGTCTTGTACATTTTTGGCCTGGCAAGGATGAGAAATGGCACCGACTGAGTGTGGATGTATGGGGACTTACGTGGCTTGGAAACCATACTTGTCGGCCATGACGGACATGACCTCTTTGAGTGGCTTCCTCTCTTCGAGGTACAGCGTTCGAATCGTGTTTTTGAATGACTCCCATGCTTCAGCAGGAACCTGTTCTCTTGAGGGGCGGCTTCCCATTTGTGATCTTTGGGATACCGAACTTCTTCGTTCAGTCTAGAGTTGGGTCAGAATCAGCAATCCTATACCGAGTTACGGAGATACATACTGGTGAAACAATGGAGGATGTTGAGGCTTGAGATAATTGCGGCGTGGAGGGTTCACGTTTGATAGGAGGGCTAAAGGGTACTGGTGTGGATATCGACGATCGCGAGGGCTGCCTAGTTGGTCTAGGTGGTTTTGCAGGCGGCTTCGCGGGAGCCTTGCCTTTGACATTGAAGCTGGAGTTTGTGTTGAAATCCAAGACCAACTGGCCTCCGGCGTTCATCACGGGTTTAGGTGTTGAGGGGATTGGTGGCTTTGCAAAATAACCACCAGCATTTGAGGGAGTGTTGCTATTTTGCTGCTGATCCAAAGAGGGCTTAGAGGTCGTTGGCACGGGTGGTCGCCAGATGGCGAACCCAGGTGTACCTGGCGTCGCTGAACTGGGCGAAGTAACTCTGTTGTTCAAAGCTGAATTATGCATCATCGATGACCCAGCCATGGGGGTCGACTCTATTGGGGTCGTTACTCTATTGTTGTTGACCATGAAACTGTTCATACTTCCAAAGGGTCCGGACGACGACCCAATACCTGAACTGTGGACTGATGGAATATCGTGAAAGCCGCCAAAAGCGAGGGCGGGCGGCGGGCTGACGAGAGGACTGGTAACTCGTGAGTGGCCACTCAAAAGTCCATAATTCGGCTCCGAAGGACTAGTCAGAGGGCTCGTAACGATTGGCGATGTGACACTGAAGTTTCCAAACGGCGAGGAAGCGGGAGGGTCCTGATGTACTGGACTCGTTACGACGTTTGATGATGGTCTGAGAGGTAATGGCGGCGCAAAGGACTTGTTCTCGAAATGCGCAACCAGACGGCCAACGCCACCTCCACCTCCCCCATGAGAAGAACTCATATCTTCGAGTTCAAGATCTTGAGACATGGAGTCTTGCTGATCGAATCGCATCTGATAGTCCGCCGACGGCGTTGGGGCCCAGTTCATGCCGGACGAGTCGCCGTAAGATACGCTAGAATCATGGTACGGTTGGGAATGACCCGTCGAGAAACTGTTCGTGTTATTGTCATTCATGCTGAACCTGTGCCACCCTTGATCGGCGAAACCATACGACGGATCCTCGTTGTTGTTGTTGTTGTTCGAATGGCGAGACCCGCCTGCTGAATGGTTAAACATGTCGCCGGTGGTGCCCAGGCCGGACGTGAGGTGCCCGGTCTGTTGGCAGAGAGGCAGTCAATGACAGACTGAGGCGAGTCGAAGGCCTCGGCTGTGTCCTCAGTCGCCAATGCGAGAATTCATAACTCGTCAATGTGGCGAGCAGGAGAGCTCAAGCTCAGATGGAGGTTCAAGAGCGGGAGGATGAACAGGCGGGCAGAAGTGCCCATGACTATCGGTACGTATAATAATAATAAGTGGAAGAGCGTTGGAGCCGTACCAGAACTGAGCAGAGTAAAGCAGAACAAAGCGCACTGGCAGTCTAGCGGGCACTACTGGGACTGGGGTGCCCTACCGCTGTAGGACGATAGCAGTGAGTCGCACCAAAGCAACGGCCAGGGCTTGCTAACGTTATCGTTCCCCAGACTTGACGCACCAGCTAGAGGAGATATGGGCGGTGTTGTGATAGGACCATCAATGCGAAGAGAGCCAGAAAAAAGACGGGGAGCGTCGACGGCCAGAACGCCAAGTAATGCGCGTAAGAAAGCGCCAGCAAAAGTTCCTTCGCCAAAGTTTCCCAGAAAGGCAACCCAATCTGCTGTCTAGAGGAGGCTGGAGCGGGTTCTTGAGGGAGATAAGAGGGCTAGGAGGGCCATCCTCGGTCCAGCAGCTGCGGCCATTTATGAATAACGAAATTGAGCCCGGACAAAGACCATTCAGCCACAGATTCACCACAATAACATGACTCTCAATATCATCTTTTTAAGTTGACGGGCAGTGCAGAGGCAACTTGTGGAGAGGCTAGAGACAACGACTCGATAGAACGAATTGCGAATTCGAGATTCAGCACCACATGAAAAGAAGGGCCGATAAGGCTGCACTGAACGGACAGCACCATCCCTGAGGTCGATGAGACTCGACCACTGAGAAAGGAGCTTTCAGGGGTGGGCTTGTGAGAGCATGCGACCATGATTGCCTGAAGCAGAAGGTGAACAAGACGGAGCCACCACCCCAAGTTATAAGCACCAATCATATTCAGTCGATACGGCTCTGGGGCCTCGTACCGATTGAAGCGAAATCTGCCGAGGATAAGCATTCAACTCTGTATTGTGCTTGTTAGGGCGGCTGAGAAGCCTGAACAGACACACACACAGGTACTGAACTGGAAGCTGTTCCAGAAGGCTTCGTTTAATCGTTGTTCTCCTCCAGTTGATTGATGCACCGCTGTCCTCACCAAACCAATATTGCTTCGGTGGTTCTGGTGCCGCGGAAACACTGATCAAGCATGTCTAGTATCAAGGACACAGAAGAATTAGGAAAGGCTCGGGGCTTGGAAACTCTACTGAAAGTCGGATCGCTTCGGCCGTGGCGCCGCCACGCTTTGTTACCTGCTATTTCTGAGGCCACACCAAGAGTTGGTCTAAGTGGCTAACTGGGGACCGCGCCAGATGTTGTCGTTCTCAGAGGATTGCTGCTCGACCGCGAATCAGGACCTCGAATCACCTACTCGACTGAGGAGCGCAGTGCCTTGACGCATTCTGCTTTATCGATCTTCAATGGGCATGCGCCAATCAAGAGACGATTGCGCTCTGACAATGGTTATCTGGTAAAGGGAGAGAGATCACAGCCATGTGGGGGATTGAAAGCTGTGGTTCTCACTGGCTATGTAGCCAAGCCGGCTCCCGCCGATAGCCTACAAATCGGTGTTCCCCCTCGTCCACTGGAGCCTTGTCTAAGAAGTTCGCCTGCCTACCATCACAGTACCATGTGTCGCCTGAAATAGAGCGGATGAAGACAGAAATATCAAATAAGGTTTTCAGGTTTTCATAGTGCAAGACTCGCATCCTCAAGTCCTCTCCTTTGAACTGGTTTAATCACTTCAGAGTCATGCTAGATTGCGTCGATTAGGCTGTCGCCTAGCTCGCTATGAGGGAGGGTCGGTACGTGTGCTGAAAATGGAACGTTCCATGGTTGCTGGAGCCATGACATGCCACCCAACCCCCTGGTCCGTCCGGCAACGGTTCCCTTGTCGACATTGACTCGGCCGAGAGAGCGGCCGAATCACTTCGAATGGGCTTATGGCGTTCAGAGATAACTGCTTGATATGAAATATATCTCATCATGTTTTCAGATGCCCTCATAAATCGACCTCGGGTATGACCGAGAATCTAACTCATCATGACCATGAGCCTGTGAAGTTCTATTTCGGGTTGCTCTGGTAGCGTAGCGTTTGTCTCCGTGCTTCAGAGCTCCTGCAAGACAGCCTAACCGAGCCTATGCTTGCATCCGCTTTGGTCAATGCCGGCTACCCCTGTTCCCTGCTCTGCTTCATGTTCGGAGATCAAGCCGTGGCTCCATCTCACGCAATCGCGCAAGCTCGTCATTATGGCCCATAAGCACTCATTGCGATTTTGCACATGAGTCCTACTCAGCATGCTTAATGCTGTTCAATATTCGCTCCGACTTTGTCTTTGTAGACTACAGGGTCCAGGTCAGGATCTGGAGCAGCCGCTGCCAAGGCCAAGAGCAGCGATAGGGCAAGCCACCTACGCGGCTGTCGACTCCGTATCCGCGTCTCAAGCTGAATGCTCCGAGACATAGCTTACAGCCCAGCCGGTGCATACTTCTCGATACGGCATCAAGTCTGACAACCTTTACAAGTTGTTTGATAGCGTCTACGTGTTCTATTCATTCTTCTTTTCTTCCTTTTCCTTGGGGAAAGATAGGGGGACAAGCATAGGCAGTAAGGCGTAAAGAGCTGAATTAACCTGAATACTTGCCCAGATACTGTGCCAACCTTCCATTGGCCACGCCATATCTCAACCCAGTACTTAATGGTTAATCATAAATGATTCTTGATGGATTAGAATAGTCAGAGATCTTGTTTTGATCCTTAAAAAAAAGCAAACCCACGAATCGGTGTTTAATGTCTCAGCTGATAACAAACACGGTCCTATTCCCAAGAAATCAGCCCCACGAGAAAGAAGGAAGAGGAGGAGTGGGGGGAGCAATATCCCCGAGGTCAGACGACGTCAAGATAAGCATGAGCACGTTCACATGGGAATGCAATAGGTTAAATTTAAAGTGAAATTAGTGGCATCAATGCAACGTGGATGCTAACTCTGAGCCAAAACTGAATTTCGCAGCGAAATGCCCGGTAACTGGACCAACGTTGAGTCGTTGGCCAAGTAAAGTAAGTGTCAAAACATCTAAACAAAGACGGTACGGTACGACAACAAGACACAAACAAAACAGAGTGAGCGGGTAAAACTTATGAGCCAGCCCTTTAGTCTGAGCTTATTTTGTAACGTAAACATACAGATGAATCTCAAAAACACCTTTCTATCCATTTTTGGTATAACCTTTTTCTACTCCCAAAAGCCTACGAGTGGTATGATATAAAGTAAAAGCGAAGAAACATAGTGGGTAATCCAAGAGTAGAGAAGAAACAAAAAAAGAAAACAAAAGAATGACGACCAAAACAAGGTCGGGTAAAAATGGTGTAGGGAGAGAAGAAGAAGAAGAGGCAAAAAGAACAAAAAGACAACGAAACAAATGCTAAAATTACACAACCGAACCCCATGATACTAATACCCATAAACCCAACACCTTCCGTTGCTCCCTTTGCCGCTCCGTCATTCTTCTTAATTTGGTCAATTCGTTGTCCATCTGCCACCGATTCCGTCATGTAGTCATTGTCAAAGAAACCCAGTGTGCCATCGTTGTGTCTCAATGATTCGAAACGGTCGTAATGATAAGTTCAGACGAAATCTCTAAGTCTTCGCCGCTTGAAGAAGGCGCCCATGAGGGATTGTAAGTGTTGAAAGTAAAGGAAATTCCTGCTGGTCGTGGCAGCACAGTTGAAGGGTTAAGAAGTAACAAGTCAAATATGGTCAGTGCTTGATACTAGAAACCAGATATGAGAGAATAAGATCTGTCGAGTTGGACGATTTAAGTCAATTCGATCAAATCAAGAGACTTCTTCGCCGTCCTTCTCTTCCCGGAAGCGTAAACCGCCCTCGACATTGATTGCACCCTGAACCCAAGGCATCTTGGCTACCTTGTCGACGGTCCATCGACCCCTGGCACGTCTCAATAGCCCTTCAGTGATCTCCATGGCACCAAGGAGGCCCTTCGCCTTGAACTTGGCCTCATCACCATCGTGGTCGGTGTCATCGCCAAAATACTCGACCCACTTCCATTCGACTCTGGCAATACGGTGACTGGTACGACTACGCATGCGGTGCGCATCACTCATACCTGGATGGGGGTCGAATGGAAGTCGGGCCTCGAGGAGGGCGTAGAGAAGTACACCAAGCGACCAAGCATCAGTCGCTCGGCCATCATAGGGTTGACCCATGATAACCTCAGGGGCTGCGTAGTCTTCAGATCCACAGCGAGTCTCGAGTTTCTCATCATCTGCGATGCGTCTCGAGAGTCCTAGATCACTCAATATGACTACCGAGTAGGGGTAAGTCACCCAGTCAATTGACGGATCCGCGAGTTCAGACGGGGTGAGGTTGACAAGCAAATCTAAAATCATTTAGTACAGGTTGCAATTTTCAGAAACAGTGGACTTACTCTCGAGTTTTATATCTCGGTGAACAATTCTCCTCTCATGAAGATAGCTCACCGCACCGACTAACTCGGCAAATATCCTTCGCAGCAAAGGCTCTTTGAGTACAGCGCGATGTGTTGTAGCAACATCGAACATGTCGCCTCCCGGGCAGTAACTTAAGACAAGAATGGCTCGGGTAGGCTCAATGCTCCACGCCTTTAAATCGACTAACGAGGGGTGGTGTATGGAGAGCATGATCTCAAGCTCGCGCTTCAAACTCATCTCCACACGTTCCTCGCTGGCACCTCCCTTCGGACCATGCTCACAAACTTTAACTGCCACCAGCGACTTGCGATCAAGACTTTGCTCGGGTTTCGGTGTAATTCTTCCGTGGTCAACTTCAGGAGAGTCTTCGTCGGGTTCTGTCTGACTTGTTGCCAGCATGACCCTGCTGAACGTTCCCTGACCAAGCATTCTCACGGCTCGCCATCGTCGTCGCTTCCTATCGTTACGTCCGTTCGCTTCAAAGTACTCGAAACTGGGTCCTCTGGGTTTGCTGGTTCCGTCGGCAGAATCTCGCGATGACTCGCTGGGAGGAGGGGTTGGCGGTTTGACGACCGTAGGTGCAAGTCCTCTTGATTCAGCCAGGTTGAGTTCTCGTCGGATCTGGGGCTCTCGTGTAGGAGCGTCCTTGTTTGGCCGTGTAGAGACTGATATTTGTCTCTTGGGTATGTTCATAGGATCAGGCTTGTATTCGCTAACGCTCCGGTTTCGTGTATGTTGTTTTGGTGGCTGGTTCGTTGATGATTGTATTTGTACATGATCGCCAGGCTCGAGAGTGGAATATATTTTGCGTTTAGCACCATGCGTAAGTGCGGCATCAATCGATTCGCCTGCGCTCGTGACCAGAACAGAGCCCTCCCCAACACTTGTGAGGCGTTTTTGGGGTGGTGACGAAGAACCTGCACTCAGCCTCTTCCAGGGTCCTGGGGAATCACCGGACATGAGCGGGCTCGGAAGAGGTGTCATATCTCCCATAGCAGAGATAATAGGGCTAGGTACGAGGCTACTTGTTCCACTGACTGATCCAAGACTGTTGGTTAGAGCAGCCTTCAAGCTCGGGGTTCTTGAGAGAGGGTGTAGGCTGTTCGATGAAGCCTTGTGGTTCAACGTCAACGAGCCTCGTGATGAGCCACTGCCATTGCCGTTGTTGTTGAAAGATTCGCGGCGATCCGGGGTCGTCGGGCGCCGAGCGAAATCGGTTGAGATGCGTAGGGAGCCGACAGGACTGACAGAGCGTCTTGGGACAGCCGGTGACCCGATAGCCAGTGTGTTTGGTTGCGCAGGCGGCAGTTCACCGTCTTGTATGGCAGAGGGTGCTATTGTATCGGCGCGGAAGTGAGCAAGTGGTGGCGTAGTGACAGAGACATCAGGAAGCGTAAAGGACGACAGAGGACTGGTGGATAGTGTAGCATAGGCGTGGTCGTGTCGATAGTGGTTTGGTGTAAGGGATGCACCGGTACGGGAAGACGGATGAGCTGAAACGGGTATGGGACGGGAAGTTGAGCGAAGGGAGGTATCACGACCTCTAAAAGAATTGTTTGCTGCGTCGTGAGAGTTATTGTCGAGGGACAGGGCCGTCGTTGTTCGGGGGGCGTGGGGCGTGTTCATGGCTCCGCGCTGTCGGGTCGTCGGGAGTCGCTTAGAACCAAATCAAGGTCTAGCGAATTTGAAGGAGGGTAGGGGGGAAAGTCGAGTAACCGTCGTTTATTTAGATGGCGAGACTGTTTTGAGAAAAATTGGCCATTAGCCTATGGTACCGTCGTCAAAAGGACGAGCAAGGGAGAAATCGGATGTGACTAAATCGAAGTATTCGGAATCCAGGTGGGGTGACGAGTTGAGATTCAATGGGTTTGGTGTTGTATCATTTCTCAAAACTATAGAAACGTACCTTGGCGCAAGGGAACCTCTGGAAGTGCGTCGAAGGAGAACGTGGTCTAAGGAATGGCTTGTGTCTTGGCGATAGTCGAGGAAGCGCTGATCGAGGGTCGGAGGAGGTTCAAGGGGTTCGGTGATGACAGGAGAGGAGAAGAGAAATTGGCCAAAGGCTCTTCTATAACGCGGACATGAGAGGCGATTCGATTTGTTGGCTTATGTTGTATAATTGCAGACAATGTCGCTCCAAAGAGAGCGAATGAAAATGTAGGAAAGGAAAGGAAAGGAAAGGAAAAAGAAGGGAGAGGAGAGGTCAAATGAGAAAAAGGAAGCCAGAGGAAGTCAAGATCGACGTTGACAGCCAAGATTGTGGATGGTTGATCGTGGGTCCAAAAGGGCAACAGCAGAGCGAGCGCAATGGAAACCAAAGCCAAAGCCGGAGCCAGACTTTGCGTGACTTGTGACGGGGAAGGAGCAATAGAAACAACAGAAGAAACCCGACCGTGGTTCAGGACCGTCAAGTCAAGTCAAGTCAAGTCGATTCAATTCAAATGCAGCAGCGAGCAGCGAGCAGCGAACGAAGCCCGCGCGAAAGAAAAGGCCCTACAAAAGCTAGAGCCAGGACCATAGCCAAAGCCAAAGCCCCGGAGCAAAGCAAAAAGCAAGGGCGTGACTCCCACTAGCTTCAAGTCAGGTAGGTACTAGTACAAGCTAGCATCACCTGAAGGCTAAAATGGAAAAAGAGTGTCCAGAGATTGGGAAACCGGGGATCGGAGTCTATGACTCCTTCCGTCTGGTGTTTTGTCTCGTCGCTGTTTGAGTTTCTTCTATTTATTTATTTATTTATTTATTTATTTTGGTTTGCTTTGGTAGAGTTGAGAATTGAATGGCAATTCCAGTCCACCTTTTAGGGGCTTTCTTCTCGATTGACCTCGGATTCTTCCAGCGACTGACAAACAGGACAGACAGACTGACCTTGATTAGTGACAGTGGTGCTGAATCCACTATTTGAAGCTTCTCAATGGGGCGCAAGTCGATAGCCTAGTACAGTAACTACTCTCTAGTCTAGTATCCGGTATCGTATCCCTGTAGCGTTGAGGGCTGGCTTCCTTCCCAGCTAAGCACGTTGGTTGTTATCTCTCTCTCTCTCTCTCAAGTCTGGGGAGAAGGAGGGGAGGGGTTATTGGAGGTTGGGTTTTGAGTTTGAGTTTCTGTTAAATCGGGTTCTGAACCTTGTTTTGGAGAGAAATGAATGAGTCGTTCGTTTGAGCGATGCAATTCAATTGCCTAGGTAGCAGCTACCAAGGATATGTATCCGTATGACCTGGGGATGAGGATTGTTGTTTCTCTGATTAAGTCCGGGAATAAGACGAGAAATATCAAGTGTCCAATAGAAAAAGATAGCCTGGACCTGTTTGTTTAGGTAGGTATTCAGGATATGGAATGGATGAATGAATGATTCATGAAATGAGGTGGGGACAGGATAATACCCATGATATTAACGTTGCGATAGGCACCCTCCAACGTAAGCCAAAGCCCAGCCCAGGCCAGCCCAGCCAAGCCAAGGCCCTTTTGACTTTGTTTGACAGTTACACTATCCGTATGTAAATTAACAAACTGAACAGTGAATCACCACCATACCAACCTCTCTATTATCCTACAAAAGACTGGAACCCAAAGGTCCAACGAGGAACTGATCGGCTTGGCCAAGTCAAGACTACCACACATACAGATAGATAGGCATCTGGTTCCATTTCATTTCATTTGAATAGATGGAGGATGTGATTGATGTCTTTGATGAAGAGCATCTCGACTTTGCAGGGGCACAGCTGCAAAAAGTAACGTATGGCTGCTGCTGCTTCGTTACACCTGCATTGCATGGTCCCATATTTCTTTCACTGTCCTTGTCCCTTTGTGGCATCCCGAAGGAGATGAGACAGGGATATCTACTGTCTCTCACTATTTCACCTGTACCTGTACCTATACCTGTACACCAGCGAAATGCAGATAGTTGCATAGTAACGACAAAAAGACTGGCTTCACTTTTTGGAACGCACTTGCATTCTATCTTGCGTGCATTATGTATCGTCGTCCACCTGTATCTGGTCTAGGCTCTCACATAATTCTCGACAAACAAACACCTAGGTACAGAGAGTACTAAGTCATGCAGTATCACAGGTGCTTCTTTGACCAACACCTTTCCTAATCCACCCCACTCTAGTTCATTCATTCATTAATCATTCACTCTTCCTCTTCTTCTTGTTCTTGTTCTTGTTCTTCTGCCCCCTCCTCTACATACTTCTCTAGGTCCACTTCAATCCCCGCTGCCACGCCTCTCACTGCCGCTGCCGGCTGCGGAGTCCACCAAGGCGGCCACTAAGAGCCCTACAATCGCCCACTCGCTCCATTTCTGCGCATTTTTTGCGATCGTCCCGCCGTCCCTTGATATGAGTTTGAGTGCCCTTGTCTTTTTGTCTCTGTCAATGACGTACATCAATGCTTCATCATTACTCGTCGTCACATATCCCGCTGTCAGATCAATCAGGTTCAATGCCATGTTCCTTTCCCCAGTCTTTCACTTCCGCTCCGGACCTCCGGCCTTTCTCATCACAACTGCCGAGACCCTCCGGTCTTCTCGGCGGCCGATGCTGAAATTTTAGTTCAGCTCAATCCAAACTCAAAATTACATAGGCCTCGCTAAATGTGATTCCCCCGCCTATCATGGAACGTTCTTCCTTGGCCAACAAGTCTCAGTGCGACTCGATCAAGCGAAAGCCGACTATATCACTCCTCAAGGTTCAAAAGAATTGCATCATGAAATCCGTGCCGTGCCGTAGCCGTAAATCCTGCCCGGGCGGACCACTCTCGTCACCGAGCGCGCACCCATTATTCTTCGCTGGGCCATTCTCTTTCATGCTTTCAGTCAAAGTAGTTGCTGCCCCTTGATCTATCTCACCCTCTGCCTCGACCACATGGTCCATCCATCGACTTTATTGGCTCACGTCCTACATCCCGATTCCGAGTATTGTACATTGTCATGTTGACAAATCGTGCCACGGCTCAATCGAGAAGGTCTATGATCACCATACCAAGCTAGCTCTGCCGCCGGAAGAGACTCGGTTGAGTCTCCAGAGTTTGGGGCATCCAATTCTTTGTAGCCACACTTGGCACAAAGCAATTAATGGGGCGATGAGAGAGGCAGGAAAAATCGACTGCCTATTGCCCACTGTCAAAACAAGATTGAACTGAGTGATGATGAAGTTGAATCATTCCTTGCAAAATGAGACTGAATTTGATGTATTTGCTGTGATAACCAATTTCAAGCCATTCGACAACAGCAAACACCCAAATCAGTAACAAAAGATCCAGTGGTCAACTATTTAATCATGTACGCTCATAAAATATGAGCTTTTCAGTCAGTCGCTGGTGAGCAAGCAACCTTAACGATCCTGCTTCAGGGTAGGCACGGTCATGCAGAGTTTAATTGTTCAATGACTACTTAGGTAGGTAGGTAACTAAATTTATTAAACGGCTAAACGGTGTGCTATCGCGCAAAAACAGCAATGACTTAGATTGTACTGCAATGAAACAGAAGATACAGGAATATCTATCTATCCAGCATAAAAAGAGTATATGCAAAATGCACATATGTGATGCATCGAAGCTGACAAGAGATGCAAAAGAGAAACTCCGGTACAGGGAATCGAACCCTGGGCTCCGCGGTACTGATCTCTCAGGTTATGAGAGCGCGAAATGTTAGCCACTACACCATGCCGGATGTTATTGGCTGTTATTGCAGGGGAGCACGTAATTTAACGATCTGTAGTGTACTTACAGACGCTGTTGCATCTACAAGGCCAGGCATATTGTAAAACCAGACGTGGAGTTGCTTCTGAAGCATCAGTTTGGATTTGGCGCCGATCAGAGTGACTGACTTAAAAAGATTGATATGCGCTGCACTTACTTTCCATGTAGGCTCAAACGTAGCCGGTAGTATAACGTTGTATCGTTGTTCAACGGTTTAACCGTTAATGATCCAGCATCGTCCTCACTATATCTGAGCATTCTCAATGCGACATAAATACGAGCCTATCGAATAATACATGCTGGTCAAGTGAGCTTCTGTAGCTCATTTCAGAAACACTCCAAGTGGCCGTATCATAATCGAAATAAGCTGATCACACGTTACCTCCCAAAGTATGTCAATGCAACGAGCATTTTTGTAAGTGGTTTCGATATGTGATCTCTGATATGAAGGCTCGACTTAACTCCTGAGTAATATACGTAGTCCTCTAGGGAGTCAATTGACCCTGGAAAAATGGTTCCGTTTTTTTGTCTCAATATGATGTCAAATACGCCTAACGCGCGTTTCTCTATCAAACCTCACAAGAGGTATGATCCTGCCAAAACTTCTTCACGAATTTTGCTTGCAGCTTCTCTACCTATCGTAACACGTAGCTTAGTTCGTAAAAGCGTAATAATCCCAAAAAAGCCCGCTCAAAACTGTATATACGAAAGATGCAACTCACACCGACACATTCATAAGGGCCCGTATTGTGCCTTGCAAGTAAAAGGCTGTCAGCAACCCTGCAGGTGTTGTGTCAATCCCACCACCGGCATGGAACTCGCATGGCCATCATCCCCCCAAAGCCAATCAGACACCTGCTGACCGTCCCAGCTGTAACTGCCCATGGGGCTGGCGGGCGCCGTGGTTGTGTCAGGTATATTGCCAGCGCTTTCTATTGGGAGGGATGAGCTCGCAAAGGTGCCAGACTCTTTGGCAAAGTCCGATAGTCGTGTGAAACGAAGCTCGTGTATCTGTGTTGCCTCGTCGATGTCTCCTCTTTCGCGCAGCGCGGATTCGAGATTGGCAAGGGAACTGAGGAGGATGCGCTTGTCTCCTTTGCAGGCGGTGATGAGGTTCGATGCTTCTCGGAAGCGTTCAATTGCCAGAGACAAGTCCCCCATCTGATAGCTATAGTTGCCCAGTTGGACATTGATGCCGGCTTGTTGCTCCTCGTCTAGGTCCCAGTCCTGGAGCGTATGAAGGTATTGTATAGCCTCTTCGATATTGTCCTCGGCAGTTTTTACGTTGCAGACAATACCGGTCTGGAGAATGGCGAGCTCTCGGAGCCAAGGATGTCGTAGCTGGGTAGCTTCTGCATTGTTTCGGTATATCGTAGAAACTTGAAGCGCCTCTACTGTCTCGTCGTGATAGAAAAGGCAGTCAGTATGATCGCAGTACAATATGGTGGTAAGTTCATTTGCTGGCCCAAGCCACTCTTCGAAGAGGGGCACAAGTGATGAGTATAGATGTGTGGATAACCCGTAATGCTCTGAAAAGTCTGGACATCCAACAATTTGCCAGATCTGTGCCATGGGATGATCCTGCCCCAAGATAATAGGTATCAGACCCGTGAGATACTTCATGACGATCCCCAGGAGGTCCCCTTTGTGGAATCGATAAAGATACCATAGTAAGAATGGCGTTCGAGTGGCGAAGACAGGGCTCCCAGAGGCAACTATCTCCTTGAGTGACTCGAATGCGGGGGCAAGAATGGTGCTGATAGATATATCGTCTTTTCTCATCATGGACCTGTTGACCAAGCCAAAGCTCGTCACAACACGTTCAAATAACTCTACACTTCGATCGCCAGTATTTTGACTGCCGCAACTAACGTTATACTCGTACTTCCAGGCTCCTTGGGTGAAAGATGTGTCGAAATAGCTTGTGAGTAGATCAATAACTTGTTCTACACAGGACGTCTCCTTGGGTGGCGGTGGTGGTAATGGGCTGCTGTGGGAAGGCGATGGAGTATGACATTGAACCTCGAGAGTAGTCTGGATGCTAGGCACGATGCCAGCACGGAATCGAGCGACAAGCTGCGGATTCCTTCGAACGTATCTGTTGATGTTATCAAGATCGACCGGTTGCCCACGGATGGTAAACTCGGACGTCTTGCCCTGAGCCTCACGCTCGGTTCTGAGAATAAGAATGGCGAGAACCTCATCACTCTTTAGTTTCTTATCCAGACCCCACTTCCAGATTCTCGACTTGTACATTTTGACACTGCAGAATCGAGGTCAATCACCTGTTATGAGAAAGAGAGTGAGTTGCTACGCACGTCGCAGTAAATCCATGCTCACGCTCGAGGACTTCCATGACCTCTTTGAGCGGTCGCTTCTCTTCCTGATATAGTTTGGTGACGACTGGACGCTTCTTTTCCCATTCTGCGCTAGGAATTCGTCTTCCTGGTGCGGAACGTGGTAGGCTCAAGTCGGTGTCGTCTGAATCACCGGGTGTGGCGCGACGCCTGGCCGAGAAGACGCCCGAGGTAGCCATTATGACATTGCCTTGCTAGGCTCGGTTAAGTTGTATCTGTTGTTGGTTCGTGGTGATCAGGCGAGTGAGTTAATCGAGGGGCCGCGTGGCAGTTGGCTGGGGGGTCGTGGAGGTAATGGGGGTCGTATCATGTATATAAATTGAGGAGAATGAAGAAGAAAGAAAGAGAGAGAGAGGAGAGAAGAAGAAGACGTCACATTGGGAATGATCAGAAAGAAAGTTGAAAAAGAGCGGAACCAAAAGGATTCGAGGCTAGGTAGACACGGTAAAGTTGCCCGATGATTTGACTTCTTTCTTTCCTACTATGTAAGCTCAAACCCTGCCTGATCCCCCTCCCGTCAACTCCACTCCATCAGCACGGTACCTTCCCAACGTATTGGATGAGGCCGGAGGAAGAGGCAACCTTAATAGACACACACACACACACACACACACACAGTTAAGTTCAGCCCATTAAGGCGGCAGGGCCGTTAGATGCAAAGAGAGTGTGTAACTAGGGGTAGTAGAAGTGGGTGATGTCAAAGACTGTCTTAATACCAAAGGCGTTTCTGAGGTGGGGGCTGTTTATTGAATCATCCACATCATTCATGTCTTGAGGATCCCCCCGCCTGTCAATCAATTATGCCTTGCGATAATTTAGCGTTGTGGTACCTGTCTTGTGCTTATTTCTTACCCGCCCATGGATGTTGAGTCATTTGATCCTGCTCCGATTTATTTTATGAGTCTGTGAGTCTATCTACTTAGGTACGTGTGGTGGGTGTTACTGCACTCACTGAGTGATTCATATCTGTATGTTCATGTCGCATTTTGCGTCGAATGTAGATGTACAAGTTACATTTCTCATCTTGTCGATCCATCTTTTCAGCCTTATAGAGATTAACTCGGTCAAGTGTGTCTCTATCTTTCGGGGCGCCCCAGTAGTCTAGTGCCCGACCCGAGCCCACTCCACTCCACTCCCAACGCTTCTTTGATCCGCTCTAGGTGCCCATACCCCAGGCTGTCACGGGGGGGCTCACCCTCTATTCGCTCTTCTGCGGTACCGAACCTCCAGCCTTCGGCCGAGTCAAACCCAGCGTCTTCAGCCTTATTTGACTAGGTTGGGCAGCAGAAAGCCCTCAGACACAGTGTTGTCCCAATACAATGCAACGGGACATTAGGCACAGGTCAGTCAGGTCAAAGTAGGTAACTGTTCCGAAAGAGCTGAAGTCCGAGAAGCTGGCATAGCCCCGTTGCATTTCTGTTCCTGGATCACCCACGAGAGATTCTTCAGATTGGTTAGGGGAACCGTGTCTGTCACCACTCTCATCAACAGGCTCCATACCTGTATGCAAAGGTATTCTCCCCTCATCATTCTTGTCGTGATCTTTGGAGCTGGACGCGCAGTCATTAGGCCGCAGAAGACTTATAACCCAAGCTCAAAGCAAAAGAATAAAGAGCTTCACATGTCACCAAGATCGTAAGAAAGTGATCAAATTATTACATTCTCTATGCTAGCAAAGCCAAGAGTCCAATGACAACATCACCTTCTTCTGTTAACCCAATCGACCATTTAACCATACCATAACTATTCGTCAAGTCATCACTAAGCGAAGGAAAGTACTCCAATCTGATGAACAAACAGTACAACGACTCACATGTTACTCGCCATCCAATCGCAGCTATCACAAAGGCGTCATTCATCAGAAAAATGCAGGTGGCGTTTTTTGAACGCCCAAGTCAGTTAACTTCTGCCCGTGTACCCAAGAATGTCCAAACTCCAATGCTTCAAACCGTTTCATTATACATCATGAGATGGTTTTCCTTCTCATGTTTTCCGCTCCCGATTGGGGTTAAAGCTGCACCAAACCTTCTCATGGTTTTCCTGATTCCACTTTGTACTGGACTTATTCTCGCATCCCATGTAAGAAAACCGGCAGGACAATTTAACAATAACTCTTTTTGGGCACGCAGTACGCTCGTGCTTACCGAGGTTCGACTTACTAGAAAAGACCTTACCACATTTGCAACTTAAGTTGGCCGTTTTAGTTGAGCACTCTCGTTGGGGGTTTGGTGATTCACTCAACCAACCTGCTTTGCTCGGCGTCGCCTGAACGTTCTCTGATTGGAGTCTTTGGGCCGACGCCCCTGACATTTGTGTCTCGAAAAACAGCATGGCCGCGTTCTGCGCTAGAGGAGGCAAGATGTCACCGAAAGGCAGGCCTGTTTCCTGCTGGTCAAGCAGCATCTGGCTGTTGTTCTCGAAGCTCAAAGGGACTGGATCCAAATGTACTACATCCGGAGCTTCTAAACTCTGATTCAGAGACTCGCGGGATGTATGAGTATCTGTGAATCATTAGAATGGGAAGCGTAATATAGAATCAAGGACCAGTACCTTTTGTGGCCAACGTCCATGGACTCATTGGGTTTTCGAGGGAATTTCCCATCCCAATACCAGAATCATAAGAAGCAAAGTACTTTCCGTCGAAGCTAAGATAATCCTCAACTATCGCTGTTGACCGATGGATGCTTGCGGGTGCTCCAAATAAGTGTTGCAGTGAGCCGCTGTCCTCGACGTCTTGAATCGCTGGATAATTGTCAATCCAAGCAGCTATAATTATTGAGTGCAGAGGACTTACCTGACGAAGTAGCAAACAGAACATTGAGTGCCACAGATTGTAGTAGAACGACTACCTTGGGGTCAGCAACGTGTATATCAGGCTCGCTGCCTCCCCTTTCAGTTGCAGATTCTGAGCCAGGTAGCGCCATTATATCGACATTTTGAGAGCCCTTGTGGCGACCCTGCATTTTCCGCTGTATAGCCCGCATCCGAGTGCCGATGGGTTTCGAGTCAGGAGGCCTGATATAGGTGACCGAAACAAGATCCTTTGCCAATTCACCGAATCGCATGAGGTCCTCTTTAGACCCTGGTAGTATGTTCTGGGGTAGATGCTCGGTCTCCCATATGACGCAGACAAGCTCGTCGAACATGTCCATGTCTAGTTCTCGTTCGAGGGCCACAACCTTCCACCGATATAGATCCTGAGTGAACCTATATGCCATTAGCTATTCAGCATCACGCGTAGTCGGTCTGGTACTTACTCAATGTCTCGCTCTCCACTGTCTGGAAGCTGGCAGATCAACGCGTCCGCGACTAGAAGGGCTTGGAGGATGGAGGCGAGTCCGGGTGGTGCCTGGTTTCTCAAGATGTTCCTTAAATGATTGAGCCCTGACCTATAAACACTCGTGGGGTTTGTGCAATGATATCGAATGATACCATAATCTCCCGCGTCGCCACGTTGATCGCAAAACTCTTCAATTGCCCTACAGCTTTGCTGCAAGCTGAGCATAGAGGAGCGTCCCAGATAGCTTCTACGTTTGTAGCTGCGGGTATAATCCAGGACCATCGGCCTTGCAGGCAATTCTTGAGTGGTCCTGTAGGGGTCCTGAGGGGGCCACGCTTGAGCACTTGGTAATGGCGGGGGATCGAATTGGGGCGACAAGACAGGCGACATAATTTGAGAAATTGAAAGATATTGGGGTGAAATGTAAAATTCTGGCGCTGCTGGGGAGGAGACTGTCACGGAGGGCATCATGGGCCTGGTTGGATGAGGCCCGAAAGGTCCAGAAGTGATCTGCGCCATCTGTTCTTGCCATGAGCCACACAAAGCACTGCTGATACCCGATATGTTGCTGTCGCCGCCCGGACGACGGAAGATTGGCGTTTGATAGGGCGAAGATCTACCTGTAGGTAAGAACTGAGGGGCCTTTGGTACTGGGTACTTGGCGCTCATGGCCGCGTGAGCTGAAGTATTTGGTTTCGGTAGGTCTGCCAGGACTTTCAAGATATCTGTGAAACCCATTTCGATTGCAAAGTTGTTGGCTTTGACCAACTCGGATGGCGAATTGTACAGAGGCGCCCCTTGTAGCAACAGACGAATTATGTCGACCTGTTGCCAGAGAATTGCAGCTAGGAGAGGCGTAAAGACGCGGCCGCTATGGTCGGGAGCATCTTCAATACATCCTTCAAAGTTGTCGCGTTTGTTCAGTATCAAGGCACGAACAGCAGGACAGTGGCCGAGACGGATAGCAACGCAGAGTGGATCGTACGTTATATCGGAGTGATCAGGGTTCGGCATGTCTCCGTCCATTGACCGTGTCCGTTCTACAAGGTCTAAGATGTACACGTATATATCCAAGAATCCCTTGTCAAGAATCCGACAAAGAAGACCAGAGTCGTAAACGACCTTGATATCGTTGGATCGCAGAAGAGGTTCACAAAAACCACTGAGAAGGTCCAAGTTGCCCGTTCGTGTAAATTTGTCGATCTGGGCATTCTGGGTCTCCAGGTACTCCTCCACCTCCTCTTCGCTGGTCTCTCCGAGCCGAAAGCATTCCTCAAGGTCGTTCACCCCGAGGTCCATATTCCGCTGGTGGATATCTCGGAGAAGGGCGGGCGTAATGATGCCTTGCTGACGTAGTCGAACCATGTTGAACCCATCGTAGAGAGATCGCTCGAGCAATAGGTCGTCAACAAGCAAGCGCATCTCCCTAGATATATCGCCGTGTGGATTGCGATGTACCAGAGAGTCTAACTCGGCTCGCAGGCCATCATAATGTTGCAGGACTTGACCAATGCAGAGTGTAAGTTGCAAGGGAGGAACGATTTTGTACCCGAGAACTTGGCAGATGACTTGCTTGAGGTCTCTGCTTCTAAACTTGATGGTGATGGTATTGCTTGCCCTTTCTTTCTCGACGGCGAAGGACAGGAAGGGCAATGTACTCTGTGACCCGACCGCAACAAATCTGCCAGATCCAGATGACACTGCGCGGTAAATATGACCACTAGATTGTTAAAAATGCGAACGATACACCGCGGAATAGAGCTCTACATACTTTTCGAATGTTTCAGTATATCCCATGTATGGACCTTTATCTTCTGGGAACGGCGAGGAATTGCATGGCGAGCGTGGGCGATCGATAGCTTGTGTAGGGATGTTGATTGGAATTGACATGGTTGCAGATTGATGGCTCATGGAGGACACGCCCACGAAAATCGATGGAAGTTAGGCGGCACTGACATGAGGTTGAATTTGCAAAGAAGTAGGAAACGAAGCAACATTGTTGAAGGAAAGTCGGAATGTATTGATTCGACAACTCGTAAAATTGTTATAGACATGAATGCTCCAAAGACAGTGTCACAGTAACTATTGGGCGAACCTTGTGTGGGTTGTGTGGAGATAGTTAGGAATCTGTAGGTTGTTGAAAGCGGGGGGAACAGCAACTGCAAGTAATCACGAGACTCTTATATATCTTGATGTCTACAAATGGACTGCAGCATCATGATTATTTTCTTAAAAATCTTTGGATTGCCATACATGACTGTTCAGGGTCTTCTTGTCTCAATTTATATGTGATCCAGATCCTCGGACTTGTCCCATTCATTCTCACGCAGCCAGCAACATGGGCATTGCCTCTTAAGTCCGCGACTGTACCAATTGATAGACGGACCAACACAATGCAGTTGCCTTTCAGTACAGGTTCTCTTAATCTCATTGGTCCACCATCCTCGTCTTGTCGGGCGAAACATGCTGCAGTCTACACACCAACTCCATGCACGACTTGGCCGACCATGAACATCTCGTGGCCGAAACCTTCCAAGTAGGTCCCCCATATGCAGACACGAGCAGGACCCTGAAGGTTCATCCACCGCTTTTAAACTCCAAGGTGCGCCGTGGTATTTGCGGTCAGGAACTGACAGGTTACACAGCCTCCCAATGGCGAGCATCATCTTACAGCTCATGGCTAACATAACCTTGTCCACCAGTGGGGCTTGTTCGAAGATCATGGTAAAGATCTCGGGGGGCAATGTCAACAGCAGGGACGAGTTTAAGCCGAAGTCCATCTTGAGCTGACTGCGGTAAGTTTCCAACTGATTTGATGCATTGCATGTAAAGGCCCGGGACTTACTGTCGGCGGGGTTCTGAACGGTGTGGTATGAGAGCAGGCAACAGGCTCTGATGGCCCAGGCCTGTTTCTCAATTGAACTGGCATGGCATAAACTGAAGGATGCCCCTCTAAAATAATTCCCTGTGATGGTATCATCAATTGCGAGATATCATCCGTAATGAAGAAAGTAAAACATGTGGGATGGAAGATGTTCAGTAGCTCTAAGTCGAGGTCATCGGTCTAAAACAGTGCCGCACTGGTGCACATCAATCGGTGGCACACCAACACTTTTCAACAGCGCAAAATGCATCAGCAGAGGTATCTTCAAAATCTTCCAATTATTCAATAGAGCCTAGAAACATTTAAACAAGCTATCACTAACCGTACTATCTAGTGTTAACGGTACTTATTCACGTAGTCCATCGGTAGCATTTGAAGGGTTCAGTGGGCCTAGAGGCTAACTAACATCACCGGGGGAACACCCTACGCCATTTTATGACCTGTGATTGGCTCGCAACCTCTTAATTACCTACCGCCCCGCGACGCCAGACGCGTAGAGTCGCGTCTCCCACTTTACGCCTTCCATTCTTTCACTCCTTGTCCGTAATTTCGTCTTCACATAACATAATACAGACACTCCAACGATATTGGCATCGACACCGGCATCATGCTGCGGCAAGACTTTAACCGAATTGACCCTAAACGGCGCAACGTTGTCGACCACCGCAAGAAGCAGTTTGCTTCACCTACATACAAGGACCTCGACTATCCCTATCGCCTCAACTTTTACACGGATCCTCCCACGGCCGACATTACCCTCGAGCAATTCGAGCAATGGGCTATCGATCGACTTCGAGGTAAGCAATATATTATCGCACAGTAACAAGCGACATATCTAATTCTCGACAGTTCTTGCCGAACTCGAAGCATGTGCCTTTCGCAACAAGACACCCGCCGAAACAGCAACCCACATGAAGCCCATTCTCAAGCAACACTTGAACCTCGAGGCCAATAGTTCAAGCTCGAAGAAACTCTTTGAACAGCGACAAAAAGACCATTACAGTCACTTCATTCTACGCCTAGCCTTTTCGTCCACCGAGGACCTGCGCCGTCGGTTCACCCGTGTTGAGACAATGCTATTCCGTCTGCGACTTAACGACGATGATCTTGCGGAACGATCAGCTTTTGTCAAGACCCTTGGCCTGGACTGGTGTGAGGATGTGACGGAGGAGGATAGGAGGGAGTATGCTGCGGAGCTAGCTGCCTTTACTAGTAACAGAAAGGGCGAGAACGATGATGACACTTGGTTCAAGGTGGACTGGGAGCGAGTTCCTGATCTAATTGAGAGCCGAAGAGTGTTCCTCAAGGCTGGAAAGGCGTTCGTGCCTGGTCGGGAGCAGGCTGGTATGGTGATTTCGGAGTTCACCTCGCGCTTGGAACGACAACTCGAGGTACAATGACCCGAATTGTGATGGGCGACCTGAATTTTAACTGACTATGAATAGTTGACTGCCCGTGCCCTTCCTCGACTCGATGAGGACGATCGACTTACGCCCATCCTCAACCATCTTTCCAAGAACTTCATCACCCCCGACGCTTCGTACATGTCAAGCACAGCCGCAGTACCTGGTGCTGAAATCAGCGCCGCCAACGTCGACAACCTGTCTCAGCATTTTCCGGCTTGCATGTCACACCTGCATCGCTCACTGCGTCGAGATGCCCATCTCAAGCACTTTGGTCGACTACAATACTCGCTCTTCCTCAAGGGCATCGGTCTTAATCTGGAGGAGTGTCTCGTGTTCTGGAGAAAGAGCTTCAACAAGATGACAGATGATAAGTTTAACAAAGAGTACCGCTACAATATTCGTCACGTATACGGCGATGTTGGAGGTGACTCCAACCGAAGAGGAGGTGGTTACAGTCCGTTCAGTTGTCAGAAGATCCTCACGGAACACCCCCCTGGCCCCGGCGAAGCTCATGGATGCCCATACCGACACTTCAACCTGGAGAATCTATCGGCACTCGTGCAAGCCATGGGCGTCAACGATCGCTCTGTTCTTCAGGGCGTTAAGGAGGATAAGGATAAGCAAAAGTTCCACATGGCGTGCAATCGGTAAGCTCTTGTCTGGTAATATTGTGTCTACATGTACTAACTATGCCAGCGTATTCGAGCATCTGCACAAACAAGAGATTAAGAAGGCCAAGGACGAGGGCGTCATGACTCAATCACAGCTCGAGACTATTGTCCATCCCAACGAGTACTTTAAGCGCAGCTTCCTGCTAAAGAATCTCGGCAAGGAGACGGACGTACGAATGGAGGGCTGATAGCTTTGATGTTCTGCGCTACGGTCTACGGTCATTGGTTATATGAATATGAGGCTCGGATAAGACATTGTAATTCTGATTATAGGAACTAGATTAGGAGTAAGGCGTTGGGACATAGCCTTGGCATGAAATGCATGTACGGACGGATACTGTACTGTATGGGTGAAACCTCAGTGTGTATGTAATCGAGAGAAAGGTATCTCGGTAGACTGGAATGGAATATTCTTAGAAACAATGCAGAAGCATCCTTGATTGATCGCCAAGATGGCAAAGGACAGCCCTATAACCACCGCAATTAAGCTGAAGATGACCGTTTTGCCCGTCAGAAAAGGGGTCCTTGATCATCATCTGCATCATCTTGCATCTCGGATCTCACATGGCGCACACGCCTCTTGAACTTTTCCTTCTTGGTGCACCGTTTTGCTTCAAACCCTGAGCTGTCAAATACCTCGAAACGGTTCCCAAG
>JAAVUI010000263.1:0-73903 GCA_014899075.1 Fusarium goolgardi
CGGTTGCACCTAACCGTTAGGCCACAGGGCAAAAGATCGGGCTATAATCACTATGTGAGCGATTACAGTGGTGCTTACAGCTGCCTATAGAGCCTTATAGCGCTATTACGGGACCAATCGTAACACCCAGGTATTGAATTCATGGACTTGTCTTCGAAGATGAGTGTATAGAGAAAAAGCCGAAAGTCTCTCTTGCCAGCTATCTATGACTGATTTTGGTATGAGATTGATTCCCTTGTCTTGTGTTCCAACATACTTTAACGTTTCCTGGCGAACAGGACCTGCGCGATGACTACAAGCTTCTGAATCGGAAGGCTGGTGGAAGTGTGCTTTTGGTCAAGTTTAGACGCCCTGGCCTTGATGCAATGAAAGACATATCGGACTCGTAACGCATATTTAGCGGAAGATGATATCCCGAAGGGTGAGGAAGATGATGGTTGGCTGTCTTTAATCAAGTTCGTCTTTGCTCGGAGCAAATCCAACCTAAACCCAAGAATCAACCATAGAGTCAGTACCGGATGGGAGGTTCATGATGGTCGTGTCTCAACGTAAACTACCGAGGACGAGATCAGAGATTCTCCAAAAGCGTGATCGAAACTTCATCGTCATCCATCGACAACTAGGTTTCATCAGTCAACCATCAACATATAATTGTTGTCATGAAGTCTGTGAAAACGGAAGGACGACAGTTGTAAAAGCAGAGGATGATAAGACAGTCTGAAGAACAGCCAGTAGAGGATTTCAAGAGAGTTGCTATTCCTTTGCCACATAGCCAACATGAGAAGGGTAACATTCCAGAGGGAAAATGTTTGGCGATTCGCTCACGATGGTCGTAAAAAGTGAAGTGAACTTAACAGTAGTACTCCAGAACTACAAAGGGAACATATTATACTTATACTTGTAGTAACAAGAACACAATATTCCAGCTGGCCTGATAACCATGATTAATCGACTAAACTCTCTATTTATATCACAATAACGTTAGGTCAGACCTCAGTACCAACTAGTCTCTCGCTGCTAAAGCTGATCCAGCCCTTCTAAACTTTCAGAGAGCACTCACTATTCTCAGTCTCTTAGGCTCATAAGCGTCAGTAAAGGTTCTCACTTCAAGCCTCTTGACATTTCCCATCTACACAATTCTAGGTATTAGCCTGAGTGAGTTTATCTCCAAGTAGCGTATATGATAAGGTATAGCTAACGAAGTCTGTATTTGCTTACGTGCGTTCTAGACTCTTCCCCAAGCTGAACTCCATTCCTTCACATCGTTTTAACAGAACTATCAGCACTAGTAACATCACTCCTGTTATAACTTTCAGGAAGGTTGCACGTGATCCCAGTAACATATGGACTATCCCTAAACCGGATCCCATACCGGCATCCAGAACTGTCTGAACGTGAGGCGATGTGAGAGCTAACGAGTGCCTTTTATCGAGGAGGTTAGTAAGGTAGTAATGAATACTCGTAGCCGATTTTAGTCACGTGACTCCGATTTGCTTTCCCAGCAAGGTGTTAGCCATTACAGCCAACTACGCCGGAAATTCGAAAGAAATGGGTATGCCACTGGAAAATTGGTGTCCTGCACTACTCTTCAGTCGACTTCTCGCCACATTGATTGTCGGTCTTGGGGGAGGAGTTACCGTACCACCAGGAACACACTTTTTCGACTGTGGGTGTGAGCTTACCATCATGATAGCACGTCTGGTTACGTTCATAAACCATGGCAAAATGGCCATGCGGCTGTCATACCCGCGATTGATAAGTACTTTCACCGTCAATGAGGTTCTGAAGAGAAGACCCTGAAAGATCAGACCCATATCTGTTAGCAATAGACTTCCTCGGTTGAGGAAATTAGGTTATATCTCACCCAAACTCCTCGAGTGCGTTTGTAGTACTCATCGGGATTTAAAATGAAAACTTAGATAGGCACTTTCAAACCCAGACTAGATACAGGCAATAGAGCCTATTAACTGTCAACGCACGCTGAAAGACTCTCGCCAGGGAGGGGGCGGGAGAGAACAAATCAGCACGCAGTAAGGGTTGGTTCTGAAGTGAGTGGCGGTAGAACTGTATCTACGTTGGCGAGCTGATGCCTAAACCGACATCCTTTACAGTTGACAACTACATAATCCATGGTAGGAGTCTGGGTGAGGTTTTGGATTGTTACCCAATATCAGGTACCTGAAATCGTGACTGGGATCAGCCACAGTGTTCACCGCGCTCTAAGATGATGGTCAGTCGCCCCGCAGCCTCCTCATCTCGCTTCCAACAGCTGGGGTTGCCAATCGAGCAGACCAGGTCGGACACAAACATCCAAAACAGATGTTGCGCATGCACAAGACTGAGATTAATACAATCACGCTCCGAAGCACGACTTAAATACTATACGTGTGAAAGGCTAACTGATCTAAATACATACGGGCCAGTGCACACCAGTCGTTTCGTCACCTACGTCTTTAGCATTTCACCTTCCAAGTTTACGAAAGATCATGCAGGCATGGAGTGACATAAGCGACTGGGTAGCAATACAGTAAAGTGATTTATAGTTCTGGAGCAGTTGGCTTGCATTCTTCAACCCGCCAGGTCACCTTAACGGGATCCCGACACTGTCCGGCAATGTAAGTTAATTGGTTTAGTAACACTTATTGTCGCCTTTATCTGCAGAAATTCTGAGTAGTGGCCTTACTCTTCCATATGATAGCTCTGACTACGTCCCACGAGTATTTTACCATGCACAACTGGCACGTATGGCCGGCAGGCAGGTCGTTTCCACCTAACGGACTTCAGATTAGGATCAGGCAGGATCATTTTACTACAGTTGAACAACTCATACTAACCTTTCAATGCTGCAACAGTAAGTGATCAGCAGTGAATGTATGTATGCCCAGCTTATTTACTATTTCACCCTGGATTCCTGATAACAGTATCTGGTGTGTCTTCGTACAATCGGTGGTATATCTCTTCCCCGGATTGATTGTAATCCACAGTGAAGCTGGTTACTTTAGTAGGCGATATGAGTCCTATGATGCCAAATACACTATCCCATGGATCAGTGGACTTACTGAGTCTCATGGCGTATACCAAGTCCAGCAGTTTAACGTCCTGAACGCGACCGACTTTCTTGTTCAGAGGTACAACAAATTTTCCGATGCCTCCCGTATCGGCCGCATGTCGACGTTTTCACCTCCAGCCTTTCGCCAACTGTGGGCGATTTCGAGAAGTTTAATTCGACGCAAGAAACTTCTTGAAGCTGTCTCTTTACTCCAGCAAACGGCAAGACCTCCGACTTGCAATTTGACATGTGATGCCAGTGTTGCTTCCTGTACGATCCATATGCGCTCGAACCAGCGACGCCCTAGAATACGCTGAACACCCTGAGCGACTTCTTGCATGTTTGATCTGTTCCAGGAGGAACCGTCATCAAATAGCAGTCGCTAGCGAGATAGGATAAGATACCTGCCGGTGGCTGAGGACGGAGTGCTATCACCCAACCAACAATGCACCAGTTTCGACAGGTACTAAATTTCAGTCATCAAACTTGTCGTCCTCTCCCCCAGACGTCGTGCTGTTTAATTCAGATCGCATCTTCCCACAGCCTCCAGACAGTTTCGGTTGATCGTAGGCGTCGAAGAGCTTTGTCCAAATTGAGTGATATTAGCACCGCTTTTTTGCTCGAAGACACGTTCATTGCTACACCTGGGTTGCCCCATACGTATGACAGAGCAGTGCAAGCATCTTTGCTTGAGTCAATTTTTACTTGTTCAAGATCCGCGACCAAAGGATCTGAGAACTTACTTGGTTGATGTGGCAAGAGGCTAATATAGCCGTGCAGTAGTTGTCTGAGGGGATCTTACTAGCCACGCAGTCTGTCAGAACTGGTACGGGGCAAGGATACATGTAGATTACCGTGGTACCAGTGATAGTAGTAGGGTCTGGAACAATAAGCTCGTTTCGAGTGGCCTGAAACCAGAATCCAATCGTGGTCCGCCAACTAGACCATTTTCATGGCAAGGACCATGAGTGAGTAGTAGCGTACCGAGGCCAAGTTTTGGATATGTGTGAGCTGTATGGTGCAGCCATTGGGTATGTTGATGAGCAATAGGACATGTCCACAGATGGGATGCGGGGAACTGATCCTTTTTGGACGTCCTGAACGACGACTAATTGTAGGCACGTTACAGTCTCATCACACTCACGTTGGCAGCCAAGATAACAGCCATACATACATCTTACTTCCCCGCCCTGCCAGGCGCTAAAGAAGGGAGAACACGTACATAGCCACAGGTTGGCAGTGATGTCCTGACGTTAACAGCGTCACAAATTCATGTTTAGCTAAGCTCAACTCGATTTTAAATTCTCCAAATGGATGCGCTTCGTGGCATAAAACCAACTTTAACTTCCGCTCCAGTCATACCTATAGACTGTTCAATTTCAGTAGCAGTATAGTACTTATATCGTTATGATTGTCCCCCCGCCTTTCTATTTCTGAGGCCCTGCTTGAAGAGCGGAGAGGAAGTTACTGTCAAGCTTATCTATATCACGTGAGACTTCATCCTCATCGTTATTATACAAAAGCTTATATCAGAGGGAAATGTAACTTACATACAGAAATCAGTATGGAGATGGCTGTGATCGTGATATTACACTTAGGCTTCTTAAACCGCTCACGATACCCAATAGTTAGAGTACAGGGTACGAGTCAAACCTTCTCAGCTAGTTCCCCACAAGGTGTAATTCTTCTTGAAATAGATCCTGACCCAGATCTCGGCCGTTTTAGTGCAAAACGGCTGCGAAGCCTGCTGTAGCGTCCTGGACCCGAAAGTTCATTCTAACTACTGTGTGTCATTTGCGGCAAAGCACAGCTGAGCATCGTAGAGGTAGACTTACAACCAAGTCACTTTAGCAAATATCACGGCAAAAGGTTGGCAACGGTACATTAATTCAAATTTGTACTAACGAGCATTAAGGTCATATCGACTGTAGACGCCGAATCTGACACATCACGCTCATACAGAAGCAGAAGCATGAGGATACATGTTCGCGAGGACCAAAACAAACTTTGGTAATGCAGCTCACACCTAAACCTGGATAGATTTCATGCATATTGGCTATCACATTCTGCTAGACATCATAAAGGGGCTACATCAGTGATCCAAGTAGTTCTATCATAAAACTAACTTTATGCATGTACTTATTAGGGCATTCTGTAGACCTGTAGGAGATCCTTGTCTAAACCGCTCTTTTCTATACGCAATTAGACGTAGGAACTCGTGAGCTCGAAGAACTACAGACGATCGATTCATTATTGATAGTAGATACACTATAGAGTATGGGTTAACTGGCATGTCTGACAGGCTGCATGTATATTGGAATGTAGCTGACGACTTCGCGTTTATCTCAATACGTGAAATCTCCTATATCAAGTTCGGCACAATTACTATAGAGCCGAAGGACGAGTTTCAGTCTACTAAAGTCTGACCTACCTGAAGGGAATGGACTGTTTTATGCTGTCGCAAAGATAGCCAATAAACCCCGTGTCCAGCAAAACGCAGCAGCTTGGCGCCTTAGACGATCTCCTTCTAATATTGCACGCTGATAGAGGGTCTCTCAAGTGAAGGCACTTGGGAGAAGGATAGATGCTATACTCCATCTATCCATCCTTTCTCATTGCGAAACAGAAGGGTTGTAGATAAACTAACGTGTTACTGACGTTCCAGTAGATGGAAAATCTCTCGAGTTCAAGCTATACGTCGCATTTGCTGTCGTACCAGCATGCTTACATGAGGGTGTTGTTATATGTCGAGACAGAATTGGTTGGTGTTGTTTGACGTTATTGCTGACTGTCGGAATGGGACGGCGATAAGATGGATGATAAGATGGGTGATAAGATAAGCCGGGCCGAGCTATTCCGAGTGGGAGTATGGAAAGATAAGATAAAGAAGCGTCACAAGCGATATCAGAGTACACCGTCATTCGCCAGTATCTTCCAGGAGAGCCTAGTGCTCTATGCTATTTACAGACTGATCTTTATTATTGATCCTTCCCGAACCAGAATTTAGAGTAAGCTGGGCACTAGAGACTTTTGAACATATCATCATCTCCCTGGTCAATTGCAATAATAAAACTCACCTCGACTGTAATACAGGATATTTTTTCAATGGAGTCATTTGTTCGTTCTTTATTTGCTCATTTTTTATTTATCTAATTAAGAAATTCAAGATGTTTTTTCATGCAGATACATTTAATAATTCACGTTCCTCCAACAAATCCAATTGAGATTTGGAGAATTTGATATTGTTAACTAAAACTCAACTCGAGCGTGTTTGGCATTTGCTCGGTAGCTAAAAATCTCTGGTTTAGATTACCCTATACAGCGCGTTTCCCGTCGAAAAGTCGCGTCCCTTGAATGATAAGGCTTGGGCGCGGCGGCGATCAGACGTTCACGATTTGACTGACTCGACGCGAAACCATTCCACAGTATTCTCTGCCCAACGTGGACATGATGTTCGAGGCCCATCGCCTAGGCGCTGGGAAATAGAGAAGCAAAATCGTACCCTGTTAGTATGTGCAGATCCCGTCATGATCGTCAAAACGCATTTCAATAGCACCGAGTTGACCCTTTTCCATGATTAAATATCCGCTTTATAAATGCAAGTTCTGTCTATCAATGGGTCTGGAAAATATCCGACTGAAACATTCTGGAGTTGCAATCAGACCGTTCAATTTCTCTGACTTTTTTGTTTACAAGATCTACATTCTCCAGAGTGCATACGTAAGAAACTTGTTCAAAATCGTTATTGCTCGTTTCGCTTACTCATCTCATCGGCAATAGTCGAGATGAGATAAGATGTAGAGTTGTTTTCAAGCTTGGTGAGAACCTTGATTGACTCCGCGTATAGGCAAAAATCCCATGTGTCTGCTCCGTTCAAAGATCGCAATTAAAGTTTCCAATATGAGACATTGACAATTAACGGGGAAAGAACGTGCATACCTGTTAATTACATCAGTACTCTGTCTGTAACTTCAATGCACTCAACCTGAAGCCATTGAGTCAGGATGCAGCATATTGCCAGTGATGTCATGACACGTCCTGTCGAGTTTAACCTTAAATCAGAGCCAAAAGAAAAGAAAACTCTCTCATTTTTATTGTCCTGTCCTTTTTCGTTTGCGTCTTTTTTGAATTCTCGCGGACTGGCTTGCTGTTAAAGCATTCATGGCACGGCCTATATTAGATCAGTATCAGTGTGTCAGACCGGACTCCACAAGCGTCAAAGTGTCAAGTGACCTTTCTACGTAATAACTACCGAAAATCGTGGTTTTCAGAAAATGCAGCAGCCTAGCTCAATTTATTTGCCACTTGTCAGATAACAAACGTCAATGATGCTTCTTAGACCGAGTCTGCGGCTTCGACATGGAGGCTTGCGTAACATTATCCAGTCCTGCCAAAGCCGGGACTAGCGTTCGGCAGAAGATCGACTAACCTTACCACTTGGGAAAATGACATGCAAGCCAAGATACGGTCCGACCTGTTACAGAGCCGCAATGGCCATAACAGGAATAATAAGCCTTGGACCAATTTGTGAAGTCCCGGCGATGCCTTGATTGCAATGCCTGAGACCATTGGTTGTCGTGACTGGACGCTGTCCTCAGGGTATCAGAAGAAATGGCCGCTCGAGGTGTAGATGACAAAATTAGTAGGCCACTTTATGCCATTTAGACTATAGGCTTAGTTTATTTATTTTTTATACCCTAATGCTTAGAGGTCATTTTTTCTGCCACCCACTAGGCTGTCTATTGAGGTCGAGCTTGTAAGCACAGACAGGCCCGCCCCTTGACAATCACGGCAGTGATATTCACTCACTGAGGATACTGTTACCTGAGTTTTGTAGCAAAAACAAGGCATGCCGGGTTCTGAAGTTCCCGAGAGGCAGATTTACTACCATAGGTATGGGCCCTGGTACAGATCGGCTAGGCAAAATGCAACTCAACCAAAGCATTCTGATGATCAGAGACGATCGTCAGGAGAATGCCTTGTCGAACAAGATGATGAGGTCCGAGTATATAGCCTGCGATAAAGAACCTTGAGTAGGTAGTCGAAGCAGAACATTCAGATCTTCAGATTTTCGCTAAACATTGGGAAGCGATCTGAGAGTCTGGCTTATCAACATTTCCATTTTCCCTTCCGTCATCTTTTCGAAGCTTCTTTTTTCTTTTTTTGGTGCGTCAATCGTTTGAAAAAAGTGTACATCGCAAGATGGAACTGGGTGCTCTGATGAGGGAGCTGTGTGGTTTACCCGCGGGTGACATCGCACAGAGCCCACATATCCAGTCGCTTCAAGCCATGACCCCCGACAAAGCAGCGCTGTTGGCGTCACTTCCTACGACAGGAGAGCCATCCACACAAACTCTTCAGCTTCTTCACACTCTTTTGAAGCACCTGTCTGGACCTTGGCCTGTCTTTTCACTTGTCAAGTGTTTGACAAGAGTCTACAAACATCTTCCCGAAGATGTCAAGACTGGTAAAGATTCTCAATCTGCTTTTCTTTTGAGGCAGACTTCAGATCTTGTCAAGGCCTCATACACTTCCCTTACTCAATTCATTAGCAACGAGACCAAACCGGCCCTCCGAGCTTCAAGTGGTGGTCATGTCATCACTCATCAGGAATTGCGCCAATTCGTCAACAACTTCCAACTTCCCGTCGAATCACCAGGTCGAAAGCCAATCGTCTCCATCGCCTTACCGAACGGTCCCCTCCTCGCTGCAACATGTATCGCCGTCACGACATACTACACAGCGTCACCCATCAACCCCGCCGCCGGGCCGGAACAATTCCGAGCCGATATTCTACAAGCACGAGCGAACTTTATATTGACGACAAGAGAGGAGTATACCAAGTTGCAACTCGATGCGTCATGGGTCTCGGACAACAACATCCGAGTTTATGTTATCGATTGGGTGGCCGGTGACGGCATCTCGGTCGAGACACTCGATGGCAAGTCTCTACCTACTGGCATAGTCGAACGAGTCGCCAACACAGCCGACGACATCAGCTTGATCCTTTTCACAAGCGGCACTTCTGGCACAAAGAAGGTTGTACCTTTGACAACACACTCCATCGTCACTGGAGTAGTCGCAGTCATTGAGTCATGGGGTCTCACCTCGGAAGACATCTGTCTGAACATGATGCCCTTGTACCACGTGTAAGTGAACCTATCATAAATTCATAAATACCCATAGTCTTTAACATTGTATAGTGGTGGCTTGGTGAGGAACATCTTTGCCCCGATATTCGCCAACGGTTCAACCGTCTGCTGTCCTTCTTTCGATGCCAACCTGTTTTGGGATGTGGCCGAGACCATTCAACCTACCTGGTACTATGCCTCACCCTCAATGCACTCTGTCATCGTCGCCGAGGCAGCTGCAAGACCCGAAGCTCTACGGAAGAGTCGCATCAGACTTGCCTGTAACGCTGCTGGCGGTTTGCTTCCGTCTTTGGCGTATCAGCTTCGGGATACTTTCAACTGTGTTGTCCTTCCCAGTTATGGAATGACTGAGTAAGTCAAGCATTATATCCGGTTACATAGAGTGCTAACGCAGCTAGGTGCATGCCCATCTCTACACCACCTCTCGACTACCGCCTCGACCGAGAGGGTACATCTGGTATCAGCACTGGTCCCGAACTCAACATCCTCGATTGGTCCGAAGACCAAGTCCCCATCAACACAGTCGGACGAATCTGCGTGCGCGGCGATCCCGTCTTTCCAGGCTATCTCAAGCCTGATGGATCTTACGACAAGTCACCTTTCAACGCGAGCGGGTGGTTCGACACGGGCGACTTGGGATACATGGACAACGATGGATATCTTTACATCACCGGTCGCAGCAAGGAAGTCATCAACCGCGGTGGGGAACTAATCTCGCCATTTGAGGTTGAGAATGCCATCATGACTGCTTCCAAGTCTGATGATTCGCCTATCTACGGAAGGGTGTCACAGACTCTGGCTTTCTCGGCCACTCACGATGTTCTGCAAGAAGTTGTCGGAGTCATTCTCGTCACACCATCAGGTGTCCCTCGCGTCGACCTCAGAACCCTCCATGCTGTATTGAAGGCTTCCCTTCAGCAAGCGAAGTGGCCTGTCCTCATTACTTACATGGACGATGTTCCCAAGAACAACAACAAGGTTCTTCGCATCAACCTTGGGAAGCGTCTGGGTCTTCCGTGTCTCACTGATGATATGCCACATATGGGAAGACATTGGGATGCGACTTGCCCTCCAGCCGATACACCACTGTCTGTGTCTATTAACAGCTCGCCTTGTCAGGTCGACTACCGAATACTTTCGACTCAGATCCAGGACATCGTTCCTGACCATGTCGATGTGTTTTGTCTGCAGGGCAGCGATGGTACCCCTCACGCGGTCCTGGCATCCAAGACGAGCGATGTTGCTGTCGAAGATACAAGTTTGACCAGCAGCATTCGACATGAACTCACTCATCTCGTCGACAACTACATGGTCCCAAGCGAGATTCACATCCTTGATCGTCCACTACCACGCAGCTCTTCAGGTGAGGTCGACGTTGGCATTCTCCAGACACAACTCGATGAGTTGTTGATGGCTTCAATGAAGCAACTCGAAGCCAGCACAGAAGGTCTTGTCACCAAGGCATTCGCAGAAGTTCTTTCCCTCCCGCCAGCCGACATTCCCCGCGAAGCCGACTTCTTCAGCCTTGGGGGTGATTCCCTACGCGCTGGACGTCTTCTCGCCGCTCTTCGATCCGAGTTCAACATCCATCTTCCCATCACTGTTGTGTTCAACGATGGAACCGTCACTGCGCTCGCCGCCCATGTTGAGAGGATGCTGGAGACGAAGCGCGAAGGACATGGGGAAGTAGACACTGTTGAGGGATGCACAGAAACTCACAGTTCTACCAATCCATTCCTGATGCTTCTCCAGCTCGTTCCCCTTGTCATCGTTTATCCTCTCCGCCGCGCCTTTCAGTGGATAGTCTTCTTCGTCGCTCTCGCCTACAGCCAGAAGCTTCCCACTAATCACTCCGTCCCGGGCCGCTTCGTCAACCTGGTCGTCTCCATCATCATCTCTCGCATCGTCACCCAGTGTGTTTCACCCTTTGTCGGTATCGTGGCAAAGTGGTTCATCATCGGTCGCCATCGTGAGGGAATGTATCCCATGTGGGGACTTTATCACACTCGATGGTGGTTGGTGCAGAAGATTGTTGCCGTCTGCGGCAAGGGCTTCTTCAGTACCAACGACATGACTCTGAGTATCTACTATCGGCTTATGGGTGCCAGCATCGGCAAGAATGTGAAGCTCGAGGGTGCTTCTATTGGAGAGTGGGATCTTATCAGTATTGGCGACAATGCCAACATCACTGGAAGTACGTGTCGGCCTTTCGCTGCAGAAGGCAACACTTCCATGTATCTTGGACGCATCACCATCGGTGAGAAGTGCACCGTGGGCTTCTCGTCAATTGTTGTTCCTGGCACAACCATTCCAGCCAACACTTGTATTGGCTTTAACTCATCTACTTGGGAGATGCAGGACGCCAGCGAGGAGTACCGCGACCAACTCCACAGCGAGAGGAAGAGCGCTCACTGGCTTCTCAGCGCTCTTTTCACTTTCCCGCTGAAACTTCTCTCTCGCTTTGTGGCCGCTCTTCCATGGGCAGGTGGTCTTGTTGGCATGGTTTTGAAGAAGGCTTCACCAGCTGTATCGCCTTTGAGAAGCAGTGTCGAGTGGTTTTGTCAGCCTACCCGAATCGGATACCACTATCTTGCTCGCGTGGCAGGTTGTATCTTCGGTCCCTTCTTCCTCTTTGCTTTCATCCTGCTTGTCAAGTCTATTCTGGACTGTGCTTTTGGCAAGCTTCGCTCTGGTACCAAGCAGGAGACGTCTACTGTGGCAGCTTGGAGAGCAAATTTGATGAAGGATTTGTATCCTGTTCCGAAGCTGCACAGGCTGACGAGTATGTTTGGACAACACTACGAGGCTACGTCGATTGCGCTGAGAGCCCTGGGCGCAAAGGTCGGACAGCGTGTCTACTGGCCTGGAACTAGTCCCAGTATCGGCGATTACCACCTCATCGAGGTTGGCAACGATGTTGTCTTTGGATCACGCTCCCACCTCGTTACCTCTGATGGTCTTGGATCCGAGAAGGTCACCATCCAAGACCGGGCCATGATTGCTGATCGAGTCACTCTTCTTCCCGGAGTTACTGTCGGAGAACGAGTGACCATGGGTTCCGGTGCCTTGACCAAGCGGGGGGGCAACTATCCTCACGGTACCTATGTTGGCTCCAAGGCTGGCGATGCAGTTTGTCTTTCAACCAGTCGCGAAGCCTCGAGCAACGGAAGCAGCGCTCAATCATCTTTGCTCGACATACCTTTTGATGAGAAGAAGTTCCATAGCGACACGGATTCAAGTCGGAACTCTGGAAGCATCACAGACGAGAGCCCAGACAAGGACGCCTTTGCGAGGGATCTGTCTCCATTCGGTCGAGCTTTCTATCTCAAGCTGGCACCGTACTATGTCCTTGGTCCCTTCGCCATCTTTTGCTACTCCACCTTCTTTGCCGTCTTCACGTCTATTTACTGGGACGCTCCCAGTATTTCGTCCATTCAGCTTGTTCGCGTTGTGTTTGTCCATCTTCTCGGTACTAGCCTCAGCTGGTGGAAGGACCTGGCTGCTATTTTCTGCACCATGCTCATCGCCATCGCCGTTCTCACCACCATCCAATCGGTTCTCGCCTTGGCCATCGTTATCCTGTCCAAGTGGATTTTAATGGGTCGCCGAACGCCTGGTAATTACGACTGGGACAAATCCTCCTACTGCCAGCGCTGGCAGATCTTCCTTGGTATCGAGCGCCTTCGAAGGGAATGCTACAATGGCAATGGCATCCTGAATCTCCTCACTGGAACGAGCTGGATCGTGTTTTACTTCCGTTTTCTCGGCGCCAAGATTGGAAAGGATTGCGCACTTTTTGCCAATGGCCAGCCAAGTCTCATGTTCACCGAGCCTGATTTGATCTCTCTGGGTGACCGTGTCGTGGTTGATGATGCAAGTGTTGTCGCACACATCAACACGCGTGGCAAGTTCGACCTGAACAGGGTGGACATTGGCGATAGGTGTGTTCTTCGTACGGGAAGCAGACTTCTCAGTGGTGCTCGCATGGAGAATGACAGTTGTCTCTTAGAGCACACACTCATCATGGGTGGTGATGTTGTGGAGGAGAAGTCGACGATGCAAGGTTGGCCTGCGGAGAGATTCACTCGTAAGAGAATCTGAGTCACAGACATTTACTTTATTTTGTTTTTTCTTTCTATTTTTTTGGATTTGCATAAACATCGGGAAGGCGTAGTATTTGTTCGCATTGCAGGTTGGGACACGGTTAAAAAGTTATAGAGTTGGACTGTTTTTGTCTTGGTACCTTAGATCTCATTATAGAAGGCTTCGTCATTAATTGTTAATAACATTGTTCACTCACTTTTCTTTCTTTCTCTAGTGAAATTTGTAAACTTGAGCGTTTGCTCTTAAGTATACAGAGACACATTTATCACACCCCGGCCGCATGTCATTCCTAGACATTGACGTTTGAGCCCACAATGGAAGTACTTGCATCATCTAACATATCTCATCATTGTAAAGTAGCTAAATATCTACATCAAGACCAATTTCTCCTTCCATTTTACCAGATCATACAGCTAGTCTCAACTAGCATAACGCTTTCCCTTTTTGATGGTCTCAAGAACAGCAATGCTAAGCTCAGGCATGGTAAATTTGAAAGCACCCTTCTTATCAGCCTTGAGAATAGTCTTGGTACTGTTGACAACGTTGTTCCCCTTGTGAGGATCGTTGAATGCAAAGGGAGTATCCTCCTTGTTGGTCAACAGCGTCAGCTCAGCTTGTGTACCAGCCTTGACGCCCCCAAAGGACAGAGAAACTGGAACGTCGGCGTGCTTGGTAGTGTTGTACGCAGCACCCTTCCAGATAAGAGTACCCTTGTCTTCGTTCTTGCCAGCGACGTAAAACAAAGGGTCCAGGTCTCCCTTGACAGGGAGGGTATGCGTCATGGGGTGGCCGGCGAATAGTTCCCAGACGTACCAGCTGGTGGATCGGGTAGTCATGGCGGCGTCGGCGGCGAATTGGACCATGGTGATAGCCCATTGCCAGCGGTTTTCGTTCTTGAGGATAGGCGCGTAAAAGGTTCCTGGGATGCGGTCCGCGTTGCGCTCGTAGCTGACAAGAGCAATGGCCTCGCCGACACCGGAGATCCACCAGGGATAAGGCATGAGGTTGCCCTCCCACTTGGTTCCACCGTTGGGGTGAGTGGAAGCAACCTCACCGATGATATGGCCGTACTTGTTGTTGTCAAAGAGATCGAACTCCTCCACAAGCACGTCGGGCTCACGGTAAGGGTGGTAGTCACCGATTCCGGGTGAGGGGATGTCGAAACCAGCGTCCTTGTTGCCGACGGGGTCAATGGAGGCACCGGAAGAGATGACAGTCAGGTCGGGGTGGGCTTTGTTGATAGCCTCGAGGAACATGGGGAATCGGTACTCCTTGTAGCTGTTCCAACCAGTTGGGTAACCGGCAAGCCAGTCCTCGTTACCAATCTCGACGTAGGAAAGCTTGAAAGGCTTGGGGTGACCAAGCTCAGCACGCTTCTTGCCCCACTTGGAAGTAATGGGGCCTCGAATGAACTCAATCTCATCAAGAGCATCGTCAATCAGAGGCTGAAGCTGGTCCTTGGGAGTAACACCTCCATCGAGAGAAAGACCAGCGTACACGCCAACAATGATCTCGAGGTTCATGTCTTCAGCCCACTGAAGGTACTCCAAGATTCCAAGGCCGTGAGTCTGCTGGTAGCTCCAGACGCCCTCGAAGCCAGGACGGTAGCGAAGAGGACCGAGAGTGTCCTTCCAGTCCCACCAGGTCTTGTTGGTGTTACCCTCAAGCATGTTACCGCCGGGGAAGCGGAGAAGGCTCGGGTGCAGACCCTCGAGAGCCTCTGCAATGTCGATTCGAAGACCGTTCTTGCGTCCCTTGTAAGTAGGAGGGAACAAGCTGATCAGGTTGAAGTCAAGAGGGCCGTCGGCACCCTTGGGGTCGAAGGTGATGGCAAAGGTGTTGTTGCTGTTGGGTGCATCCATCTTGGGCTTGAGGGAGAACTCATGCTCAACCCACTTGTCCTTCTTGGCCTTTGACTTGACCTTGACGCTGCCGAAGACATCGTCTGTGAGGTTGGAGCGTAGGGACGCAGTAAAGTGACCCTTGTAAGAACCCTTGACCCAAAAAGAGCCTGTGTACTTGTGCTTCTTGACGTCCATACCCCAGTATCCCTCGTTGAGGAAGCCAACCTCCTTGGACTTGTCCTTCTTGCTGGGCTTGGCCTGCATAGAGACGGGGAGGGCGTCGGAGAGAGGCTCGTCGAGTCGGTTGAGGGACAGGTTGGCGCCATTGATGGGACGCCAGCCGGAAAGCGAAACGGGGAATTTCTTGCTGTACTGGAAGGCTCGGTTGCGGATCAGCTCGGCGTAGATACCACCATCGCCAGAGTTATTAATATCCTGGGAAAAGTCAGCATGGGCCGGCCAATGCAGAGCTCAATTGGAACTGACCTCGTGGAGGAAACCATATTGGTGACCGCTAGTAGCGTTGCCGCCCTTGCTGTCAACCTTGATATTGACCGACTCGGCAGCAACAAAGCATGCCGCAGCAGCCAGAAGTGAACTGAAGCGAACCATGATGAAAAGTCTACACTTTGCAGATGGTGAGGTCAGAATTAGGTATGATGGCAGGATGATCAGCGCATGTATATATATATATATGCATTTTCAATTTAGCCATAACATTTGCTTCCCATTCATCCGCCCCAATTACTTCTGCCATGTGACGTCGGACAAGAGCTTTCTGAGGAGAGAAACTGCAGGTACTGGACGGTTCAAGAAGCGGTCCAATAGACTTTGATTGTGTCTTGTCCGCACTTTTGACGATCGAATCAAAGCGAGTGCCGAGGATGGAATAAACGCGACAAGACATGTTTAACCGGTGGCCACTAACTCAAGGGTACCTGGAGTTAATGATGAATTGAAATGCGGGGAAGTTAAAATACAAATGGCGGGTGAATTCTGGGGTGAGCAAGATGAATGACATTAGACTTTTGTCGATCATGGCTTGTTTCCGTATTGGAGTAAGACCAGGGGGATGAGGAATTGGCTCTTTCAATTCGTGCGCATCCAACACCTTTTAGAGCTTCTGTGGGTTCGCGTCGTATTTGTCCAGAATTCCCCCATAACGGACTCGGTATTAGTAGTTCCTGGAATGAGATTGGACAGGTTCATCTGATGATCGCCGGTTAATTTGGTTCAAGTCAGGCGATCAAATGCAATGCAAGGCAAATATTCACAACAAGGTCACTGACAAATACATTTCAATCACGTAAAAGAAGAATGCGCGCCAATTGTTGATGTCGTAATCATACTAGTATTCCACAGAGATCTAGTTTCTATCAAAATGTCGTTCAAACATATAAACACAATCGCTTTGTATCGCTTCCAATTCCAAAAGTCCAATCGTTCATTTACTCGTCGCCCTTTTCCAAGTGGTCGGCCTTCTCCTTGCCAGCGAGGAATTGCTGGGGACTTTCGTGGGGTCGGTTCTTGGCGAACTTGACAGTCGAAAAGACCGAAGGCGACTCCTTGAAAACGAGCTCGATCTCCTCGAGGCTGCGGCCCATGGTCTCGGGGAAGAAGAAGTACACCGTGATGGGAACGCAAGCGGCGATGACAGCGTACACGATGTAGTACTGCCAGCCGATGGTGTTGAGAGCGACGGGGGTGACCATGACAACAATAAAGTTCCTGTGAGTTTGTTAGTGGCTGACACAAGAGCCAAGACGAAAGAAAGAAGAACTTACCACAGCCAATGGTTGGCGGTCGAGATGGAAGACATGGCCATTCGGAGACGAATTGGCGCAACCTCAGTACAGTACAAGAAGTTGGCACCGAGGAAACCGATGGGGACGAAGGTGTTGTAGAGGTAGATGAAGCAACCAGCCGCGATCATGGCAGGCTTGTTGTCGCTTCCGAAAGAGGTGGTGATGGCGAGAGCGACCATGCAAGCCGACATACCAGCACCGCTGATCATGAAGACGGCACGACGACCGAATCGATCGATGGTGAAGAAGGCGATGAACGAGGCGAGGAACTTCCATGTCAGAGCGCCACCAGTGAGAGCCTTGGATGTCTCGGCGTCGAGGCCAAGGTTCTTCTGGAAGAGGACGTTGGCGTAGACACTGACGAGGTTGGAACCACTCATCTGCTGGTAGAACTGGAGGAGGATGCACAGAACGAAGCGGTAGAGGAGCTTGTCGTCACCCATCTTGAGCATGTCACCAAGGTGGGCAGCGTTGTCTGAGGTCTCTTCGAGGGAGTGCTCAATGCCAGCGACCTCGGCGAGGACTTCGGTGGAGTCGATGGGGAGACCGCGGAGGGCAGCGACGGCGTGACGGGCCTCCTCGGATCGGTTCTTGAGGACAAGCCATCGGGGGCTCTCGGGGAACCAGTAGATGGAGGCCATGAGGATGAGGGAGAAGAAGGTGGCGATGGCGATCGGGGGTCTCCAGGTGACAGAGCCATGCTCGAACTCGAAGAAGCCAAGGTTGATCCACGACTCGAGGACGTATCCAAGACAGGTGAAGAGACCAGTCAGAACGACCTGTCGACCACGGTTCACGGCGGCCGAGGTCTCACTCTGCCAGACAGGAACGATGGAACTCAATTGACCGACACCCAAACCGATGATGACACGACCGACGATGAACTGCGCAAGGCCGAATGACGAAGCCTCGAGGATCTCTCCAATCAAGGTGCAGACGGCAGCAGCGAAGATGACATTGCGACGACCAAACTTGTCACCAGTCCACGAGCAGGACAGAGAACCGATGACAGCGCCAATGACAAAGGTGGCAACGACGAGGCCCTGAATCGTGGACTTTGTGCTCTTCTCAGAACCCTCGGAGTTGACGGTGTCGATCTCGGGGAACGTCTTGACCCAATCCTCTTCTGTGAGAAGACCACCAATACCAGCTTGGTTGTAGCCGAAGAGGATGAAGGCGGGTGCGACGATGGCACCGATTTGGAGGATGGCCAGGGACTTGCCGCTGGTTCCAAGGTAAGTTGGTGCGCTCATCCTGGACAATTTGTTTTGTGACGTGATGAGGGGAGTACAAAAAACAAGGAGCGAGAAGGTAGGTACTGGCTGGACCAAAGATTGATGATGGGCAAACTTGGGAGTGGTTCTTTATACCCAGATTGTTCAAACTTCAGAGTTGGAGCTAAGAGAGTCGTTTTTGCGGAGCCCCGTGGGATCAAGGTCAATCATTAAAGGCAATTGCCCCGTATGTGTGGGGGTATAGATATTGTTGGAGTAACGAATGAAACGTAAGATGGAGAAAGCATTGTTGTTGTTGTTGCTGTTTTTTTTGCCTCAATGTGACACTATTTGTTATCTCTTTGTTTGGTACAGTAGTAGACTAGACTGGGAGTTCTTGGTCTAGGTTGGAAAGTGTAAAACGGCTATTACGGCACGGTCTCTTTTCGGTGGCTCGACTATTTTATGGGGACTCTGGATCCGTGAATCTCCGCTTTGGTCATGTTCCCGAGTCGCGAGTTGAAGAAGAAAAAGTGGAAAATAACCCAGATTCATCAAGTCATGAGAGAGTGTCGCGACACGGAATAGCCTGAAGAGGAATTTCACCCTCAAACCTCCAAAAAAAGACTGGGCTGCATACTGTAGGGCAGTTTGAGGCTCATTCCCAACTGAACCAAGGGACCTGCATCCATGGCAGTTAAAGACATGGGCAGGGAGGGTCCTTGCTGAGGATATCTCCATTAATTAATTAGTAAAGCAAATTGTTTGGAGTGCAACACGAGGGAATGAATGAATGACCGCCTTTGTTGTTCTCGATCTGTCCGTCCGTCTGTGTTGCAGACACTACCTACCTACAGTAAAGTTCACATCGTATAGAGACTGATTCGCCAAAAGTTCCGCGGGAATTGATTGATTCGTTCTCGAAGGTTTCTAAAACGAAAACCGTTTGGGCCCAGGAACTGTCGATCTTATCCTTGTTGGCCATGAGTCTTGGCCGATTTATCCGTCTCGGAGGAACGGCAGTTGGCGGAGGTTTAGCTAAGATCAACCCGTGACATCACTACGAAAAGACAAAATTTCATGATTAAATCTCTCTCTCTCTCTTCTTTTTTTTTACTGCGACAATCACCCCAATTGACTAATCGACCAAGTGAATTAATCATTCGTGTCAATCAATTACCATTGCTAAACATTACAGTGGGAAAAAGAAACAAAACTGGGTAATTTGGGGAAAACGGGCAACTTTTCGGGAAAATTGGAGACTCATAACCAACGAAACACGGCGAATTAATAAAATTGTGGGAAACTCGAAAGACCCTTTCGTCTTTTCGCCTTTCGCCTGTTCCCTTGCTTTTCCCCTCATTTCTGGGGAACTTAATATTAAGCTCATGAGATAGGTCCATGTTCGTCATGTTAGGTGAAGTAACCCCATATTTTCTCTTTTTGTCAGGGTCAGTCACCCTCAACAAAAAACAAAAAAAACAAAACCTTGTTTGATCCACTGTCGCGCGGTCAGACTCCAATAAAGGATGGAAGGGGAAGGGGGAATTGGGGGAGGTTGGCTCGGATATCTGTTACTGGAGGTGGTCATTAACTACCGGACTTAAGCATCTTTCCCCTCAATCTCCAAGAAACCGCTCGCTGACTGACCGACCGACCTACTAATTGAGCGAACTTTTGTTCTCACAGGGAGAAAAAAAGAAGTACCCCCACGGACCACCACCACCCACGCAAACCGCGACAGCCACGACAACCAACCAATTGGTCAAGCTCAACGTTACATGCCGGTTCGGTTCGCCCGCTTCCCAATTATTAATTAATAAACTGCAGGTCAGAATCATGCAAAGGTCACTCAAGTTTTTAGTTTTTTTTGGAGTAATCCCGCCACTGCCTGGCATTAACCTCCCCACTTTGATACATGAGTTCTGATAAGCACCTAGTTTGTGACCGCCAGATTCGTGCATCGGCCTGCTCTTTTGATCTGTCGGAGAAATTGACGTCTCACCGGATCACGACCGCATCACGACCGAGATAATGTACAAGAAAGGAGCTTCTCGCTTCATGAAATGCATTGTTTCGTGTTTTGCAAATTAATTGACCGAATGGTATGCTGCACATGAAGAGTCATGTCTGATGATGATTGCGAGTTTTCACCGAAAACGCGTTCGGCAATTCAGGTGCCGACAGATTGATGACAACTTTACATCGGCAAGCTTCAATAATAACAATAATAAGCATAAATTAATCTCTGCATAAGCTTAAGAAAGGATCGCCATGTTTATTCTCAAAGTCCAAATAATATAGGTTCATTATAGACAGAGCCAAGTCAAGACAATAAACTGTTTTGCTCGATATCCTGTTACCCTACAGCGTCGGGATACTGAATTAATAAGCAGTCGCTTGAACCCTGTTGTCGTAGGGCTCCCCCTCATCTCTCGCTTCCGTGGACAGTGGACTCCGGCCGGGTAAGAATTTACCCACGATGGATGTCTGAGCACTCTTCGGCTTACCTTATCGAGCTGGTCAAGGAGTATCGCTTGCGGGGTTATCCCTTGGACAGTAAGCGGGTTTCCATGATTCATCAATCCTTCCATGAACATTGGATCCCATGGTTACTCTGGTTAGTTCATCATGGATCAGGTGACCTCACTGTTCCCGCCACGAACGGTCGCTGATGAATTTACATCACTGTTTCGTTGTCGGGTTTTGCCTCATGACAACCAGATGTCTCCCAAGGATTATCAGGCAAACGCTTCAATTGAGCAGAGTAGTCCGTTATCTAGAGGTGCAATCAATCTTCCAAGATAATTATAAAAAAAAAAAAAAAAAAAAAAAAAAAAAAAAAAAAAAAAAAAAAAAAAAAAAAAAAAAGAGATAAAAAAAAAGAGCAGCAGCAAATATTGCAGTATACCCCCGTCAATCGAGCAGTCTATGAGTGGAATCTTCAATGTTAGCATTATCAATTCGACATGGTGATGGTGGGTAAATAAATGAGTGGAAAAACAACATGGAATTGAAGCTCGCGCGATACAGGTCGACAAAAGCAGCTCCTCACTTCAACGCTTCCATGCCCCGTTATCTGTCCAGCTATTTTTGTAGGGGAGCAAATAGGCTTTGACCACTGTAACAAAGCACTAATTTGAATGCCCAGACTCTTTTCAAGCTTTAGTAAATTTGGCTTTTCTTCTTTTCCTTTTCGCCATTTAGATTTATTTCTTTATCTATCCAAGACACGGTTCGTCCCTCGATAATTAAATCTATGCCATTTATTTTGACCAAGCTGGGAGTTGGCGGTGCATGAGCTTTGCAGACGTTGGAAGATATTATTTACAGGGCATTTACCTTCTGAGACTGCTGGAGCCAACGACCACGCATGTACCGTACCGACTGACCTGGGTGAAATGTCACCACAACTGAGCTGTGTTTCCGAATCCTCCGCCTTTGTGAAGTAGGTATTCATGTATATCAATTGTTAAGCATGTGTTACTAACTTCTCATGACGAGCGCCAAAAATTGTCGTTCTCATTTGCTGTCAGCATTAACTTGCAGTAGGTGTCTTGTGCTTTGTTTCCATGGCTGACATTAATCAGCGAATGGTCTCTCGGGATCAAGGCAATGATTGGCTTGACGTGTAAGACGAGGTCCACTATTCCCAAAAGGAACACCGTTCGCCCAAAGGAGTAACTGGAGCTTAAAAATCATAGGACCGTGAACCTTGTGAACCACATCCCTCCCATAAGGAAGAAGCAATTGAAGTATAAAGACGGCTTGAATAGGAAGAAAATAAAATATATCTTTCACTACTCAGAACCGTTCTCTGTTGACTTTTACTCACATCATCAACAGCATGCAATTCTTAAAAATCACTTTGGCCTCGCCTCTTTGGTCTCTGTCGCAACAGCTCTTTCAGTTGAATGAGAGTCGGTTGAGTGTTCCACTTCTTGGAATGGGTGGCGAGGCAAGCCTTGGACTTGGATCTCAGTAAACGAATGGTTCAATCATGGGGTCTTGACATTAACGAATATGAACATTTATGGGATACAAAACAGCATTGACTTTTGTATTCGGCAGATAAATACTTTGGTAAAATAGATACAAAGAAGTGTTGCACCTGGCAACGTCGTAATCCAATCCTATATACATTTCTTCCTTCAATATCGTCCAAGAAGCCTCTACTTGGTGGAACATCCGATGCGCTTGGAGCTGACAGCAATGTCATCGTACCAGAAAGTGTTGGAAGCACCGCTGTAAGACTCCCAGCCAAAGTAGACGCCCTGGATCTTGGGCTTGGGCTTGCTGTTCTTCCAGCCATTGGTGTATGAAGAAGGCTCGTTGGGCTTGTAGACGAGACCCTTGACAGGGCTATCATTGAGCCAGGTAGCGATGGTGCCGTCGGGGGAGAGGTGGTACTCGAGGCACTGCCACTGGTTGGCGGGGATGTTTTTGGAAGCGGCGATGCCTTCGGGGGAGAGATCGGGGAGGGTAGCGTCGTCGGATTCGTGGTTGAACATGAGGATCTTGCTCTGGCCACCGATGCGGAGGTGCTTGCCCTTGCCCTGGGCTGCGTCGGGCATGGTGATGAAGGTGACGTGGGAATCGTCGAGGGTCTTTTCAGACTTCCTGTACAGTTGTCAGTGGGTGAATATCGCAACATCTCGACCAAGTAATCAATCTTACATCCAGGCCCTGACGTAGACGTCACCACTGGGAATGGCATCGGTGCCAAAGAATTTGTGTCCGCAGAAGCCATTGGGGCCACCAGTGACCTTGATGGAGTTGGTACCACTGTGACCGGTGGTCTTGTCGAGAACAACCTTTCCACCCTGGTCGCAGTCGGGAGCATATGTAGGCCAAGCTACTTGATCCCAACCGCTCTCGAAATCCTCAGCGACCTGGCCGAGTGTGAGAGGAAGCACAGAAAGTGCAGCAAGAGCAATTTGGCGAAGCATGATGAATTGGATATGGATTGGAAGAAGAAAAAGAATAAGAATCGAAAAGTGGATGGAATGCTAAGAGAAAAGCCAAGCTGCCAAGGACAGGCTAAGAGAGAGAGATATATATAAAGAGTGTACGGTACATTGGCGGGATGCTGTGATTGACAAATGACAGGCGATATTAGGGACTAAAGGCTGAAACGAAGGCGGCTCTTTGCTGGATCTGTAATTGGATCATGCTGGGATGTTGCGGTTATTTCGGAATTGAATGCCCGCAATTTCCTTGTCGGGAGCGGACGCTGGTAAACCTGAGACAAACGTGGTATTTTTTCCGCGGAAGGGTCTGAAACGAGAGATTTATCCGTCTCCGGTCTGGGCTTCTTTTGGATTTAACGACTGTTTTATAGCTGCTGTATACCGCTTTTTGATCTTTTGTTTCGTCCGAATGTACTTTTTTGGTATATAAAGTCATTTGTGATGAGTTGTTCAAGACTGGATAAAGTAGAAATGCTACCATGGGGATGGACAGACGTTGGCTGATCGACCGACTGAGGTGCTTCTGGTGAGATAAGAGACGATAAGATACGATAAGATGTATCAAGATTAGATAAGACAATATCAAATGCCTTGAATTGTTTCCATTGACACCAAGGCCTGGGTAATTGGAGGTACTCACCACCGAAAGCAATATACGAAAATACAGTGATAATCAACGATCAACAAAGATTACTATCTATCCATGCTATAGCATTCAAAATGGACACTGGCTCAAGTTGTATACAGCCAGCTGGGACTGGGTTCTCGTTACGGATCTTGCTGCTTCATTATCGGCTATATATCCCCACCTGACCATAGGATTATAAGCTTGTTGCAGTCCTATACTTGGCAAGCGTTATAATTTTACTTGGTACAACTCACAGCCTTCTGTTCCTAGAAGATTCTCTTTCTGGGAGGCTTGAAAGAGACTTAGAGATACCTCAAGCTACTTTGCAAATCATCATGTGTCAGATGGCGAACTAAGCGTGTAGATGGAAAGGTCGTTGCTGGCTGCGCTCTGAAATTTCCTCAAGTATCTGTTGGAATGTGAAGGTGAGGACAGATGCCCTTTGTGGCCTGGTGTTGCCACAAGCAAGTCAGTAAAAAACGTCCAGGCTGCGATTTGCGATGTGACAACAACTATAAATGAGAGGAACTGGAAACTACTGGTCAAGTGATGGTGGGACCAACTTGAAAAAATCTGTCGAAAATTGAAGAATATGGATGATCTGAAGGAGAGGAGCTTGATGCTCAGTCGCCCTTTGTATGATCGCACAGGATGATCACGTCCTGTTACCCGTCACGTGCCTTTTGAGGCCATCTCATAATACCGCCAAAGCAGCGAGTAGCAAAGCCAAGAGTGCTTCGAATGGTACTTATCACTTTTGATTCACTATAGCCAGTGGCCCCAAAGCCAGGTGTGTCGATGAACACGAACTGCTCGTCGCCGAGCGTGGTAAGAACGCACAAGGCGTCTAAAGTTCCTTGTGTAGCCCATTAAATCATCTGGTGAATATATCTGTGGCAATCACTTGCCACTTTCCATACCATGGCCAACGTGGATATCGATCCCAGTGAGGAGTTTGAGCAGGTTACTTTTGCCTGCACCAGCATACCCGAGGATAAGGATAACTTTGCCTCACAATTCTCTTTGTAAATTTTGTCAGATTGTGTGTTGGGACGAAGTAGGGAAAGGCTTGCCCGCTCCGAAGTTGCTCTACTAGAGCGTCATGTTGAACTCGTACAGCCGTGTCAGTAGCGTCATCTGCCATCTCGAAATCGGCTGATGATAACGCAAAGGACCTATGCAGAAGCGATGACAATGTGATGCCGGGTAAGTTGCTTATTGCAAAGACAGCAAGAAAAAGACTGAAGACGACCGCTCTTACTCGGCCAAACCTTGAGCCGATTGGTAGCTCGTGATACTTGAAAGCACGGGATGAATTTATTGTTAAGGATCTTACTGCTTCATCATTGTTTTCACCCTGCCATATTGCCAATATATGACGAAGAATATTGCCAAGTTATGTCGATACATGCCATTAACCTTGATAGCACATCTTGAGACCTTTGCAGTCTAGAGATAACCCGATGCCACAACATGACAGCCCTGACCCAGGTCGTTAAGACAACCATCTAACAACCAAGACCACCCAACCGCACGGAAGACAAGCAAGTGTATTACCAAAACTGAAAAGCCGTGATTGATTCTATCAAGTGTAGTATTGTATTGAAATTTAAGACGAGGCCACATACCGTCCATTTCCACGAACTTGATCACATATAGCGTACTGTCAAGAGGGGCTTTGGCAAGGTAACTTCTCCAGCCAATAGAGAAGTGCAGCAAGCTGATTAGTAGTGATTACCGATAAGCAGCTAGATTACAGACGGACAGATTTTCAAAATAAGCAGTCAGAGGTTTGTGTTAGCTTGGCATGATTTGCGATCAATTTCGTGGAAAATGTAAGGTATTGTTACTGCCGGCACGACATCTACCAAGACCGCTACCAGGATCTCTGATATCATGCCAGGAACCTGGCGCTACCTTAGATAATCGTGTGATAGTATCATACCTTAGCTAGGGTCTTATACGCATTGTTGACTAATTGCACGAAAGCCAAGTGCGCTAGCTAGAATGGAATGGTTGTCGAGAGCTAGCCAATGGCTTTTTCTCATGCTGTGAGCCTGTCATCTAATATCTACTCTCACGTCCGCGGTACTGACAACGAGACGTCTTGATGGTTTTGATTGCGACTGTACGAAGCTGTGTAGAGACAGCGATAACTATTTTTTCGTCGACAATCGAAAAATGACAGTAAGGTGAATGTTGAGATAGAATTCCGGAAAGTATTGAGTCTTGCACTGGGTGTATGCTGTCGCAACGGTGTTTACAAAACCACTGCACAGTCTCGTCGAGCCATAGGCAATTTCTGCCTGAAGACTGAACCAACCCTTTGCTCCATTTTGGCTTTATTGTATACTTCGCTGTGTACAGTTACCTTGACCAACGTGACTTGTAGCTATATAATTGACTACATAAACCTTTCGCATGAAGGAAGATACTATCTTAATATACACTTGTACATAAGCTACATATCTCAATTTTGCTGTGTGTACATATTACTGGCAAGCTGGATACCAGTGACCCGCATTTGCCATTTATAGCATCGGTACATCCTAGGGGTGAAAAGGTACATGGCATTATTATTGTCAGTCTTATCCAACTGAACCAATTGCGACTATATTCTAGTCGACAACAGAATCATAAAAATGGTATTTGAAGCGTTGTAGATAATCTCAAGCCATCTGTCGTACGGATACTTATATCCATTATTGATATTGCCGTCCAAGAACCTGGGTTTTAAGTAATTTGGCAGATGTTAGTGAATTTAGAGTAATGTAATCTCTAATTACCTTTGACTTATTTGTTGCTTGTACGATGCCAAGCCACACTACTCGGCGAGTTATGGAGAGTCGATTTATCCGCTTTCTTAAAGTGCCCGAGAGATTACAGCAACTGAGGGAACATGAAAGAGGTTAGTCGGCCATTGAAGCTTCCGGTACGGGTCTGGACGATACAATCTCAATTTAGCTCAGCGGTACTGTAGTCAAATTATCTTGCCATTCTATTAGCACGATAACGTCCATCAATAAACACACACACGCATGCCCTATCTAGGCAGAGCGTAGCTCTTAGAAATTTCTCCCCATTGTCCCTTGATGCTCTCCATGGTGAACTACGAACACTAACTCTTTTTTTTATCTCCAAGGTCCTTTCTACTAGCTGGGGGAGCATTGATGCAGAGACCACATTTATACCGCACGCGGTGGGAAAAACCGGTAGACAGGAACGCTGACATTTGTAGCTCTGGGTGGTGTTTTCCCCACGAAAAACGGCAGATCAAAAGCGGGCTTGTTCACGGAAGCTAATTCTGTACCCGCGGGTATATAAACCGAGAGATGTCCGATGCGGGGCCCGGTAAGCATAGGAGACAAAATTGTCAAGTCAGTTTATAGTACTTAGATGATACATTGATGTTGTTTATTTTCTTGGCCTAAAGTATAAAAGGCTGGCCTTTTTGTTGGCTACTGAAACACGCCGAACCACGCTATGTTACATCACATATGTATGGTTTTCTGCATTCAGGTATTTCAGTGGGCACTTTTTGTTGAGGTCACAACGACAACCAGTGTTACCCCAGATATCAGACAATTGCTGTGAGGATGCTCGCCCAGGGTAATTCAGTCGTATCTTGTCTGACTTTATAAAAAATTCACCAGGGGAACTTACAAAGCCAGCCACATGGTGGTCACAAATGCGGCCTTCAGCGACAACCTTTTTGGGGGTCGCATCCATCTCCCAGCCTTTCCAATAAGCATGTTTTTCTTGTCCATTAATCACCCACGGACAAAGTCAATTCTCTCTCTTGAGTCATAGACCCTGCTCATTTACCCCAGAGTCACAATAAATCCACCGCAACGCGGGGTAAGCGATGCCCATTGCGGGTGATGATCTGCATACCCGACTTGATCATCTTGTTTGCCTTTGGTCCAGTGTACTTATTCGTTACATCTCGTGCTGATCCCATGGCCGTTGACAAATTGGACGGCCTGTTTCGTTGGAGTCTCGGGACATCACAATACCGAGGCTTCTGCCGTGTTTGCCGTTTTCCCAATTCATGCTCCGTGACGTGAGGAGAAGTGGCTTTGTCTTTAAATAAGATCTCGAGAGGAAGATGGAGCTGAAAGCTTGACCTTTTTATTCTACTTGGCCTCTCGAAACTCTTCTCACCTCCTTCAACAGCAGTCGACGCAGTTCCGGTACCAACCAAGGGCATACCACCAACGGTCCATTCAACACCTCAATATGGACAACGCCAAACCATCCGTCCAAATGGACGAAGGTGACCCCTCCCCAGCGGGTCGCGAGCAGAATCTCGACAACTTCAACTTCCCCTCCCAAACCGAAGAATGGCGACAGGACTTCGAAAAGAAACTCCTCCGAAAAGTCGACACGCGTCTAATGCCCACTCTCGTGATAATGTACCTCCTCAATTTCCTCGACCGCTCCAACCTTGCACAAGCCCGTCAAGGGTCCCTCGAAGAAGACCTGGGAATGTCAGGCACAGACTTCAACCTCGCCACTTCTATCTTCTTCGTCGGATACCTACTTATGCAATTACCCTCGAACCTCATTCTCACACGTCTGCGACCGTCACTATACCTTAGTGCTTCGTGCTGTCTTTGGGGCGTTGTGTCGACGTGCAATGCTGCTGCAGATTCGTTTACACATCTTGTTGTTATCCGGTTCTTTCTTGGTTTCGTGGAGGCGCCGTTCTTTCCGGGTGCGGTGTTTCTGATGAGTTCTTGGTATACTCGTGCTGAGCTCACTCGAAGAATCGCTTGGCTTTATTCTGGAAATGCGCTTGCGAACATGTTTGGCGGTGTACTAGGCGCAGCTATTCTGGGCGATATGGATGGTGCGCATGGAAAAGCAGGTTGGAGATGGCTATTCATCATTGTAAGTCTTGTTACCTTGCGATTGACAAACGTTTACTAACCCAATGGTCCATCAGGAGGGTGTAGCAGCCATTGGCTTTTCTTTAATCGCCATGTTCATCCTTCCCAACTATCCTCACACGACGAAATGGTTGAACGAAGAGGAACGCGCATTTGCAGCATGGCGACTGGCTCAAGACATCAACGAAGTCGATGCCTACGGTGAGAACACGGTCTGGGATGGTGTAAAGATGGCTGTGCGAGATTACCGTTTATATCTCTTTGTGCTTCTCCAGCACGTCAGTCTCATCTCTCAAACATTCCAGTATTTCTTCCCCACCATTGTGGGGACGCTTGGGTATGGCAAAATTGTTACCCTGTGGCTTACAGCTCCAGCTTGGGTACGTATTCAACCTCACCTTCTGTGCAAGACATTGCTAATTTGATGTAAATAGTTTGCGACATTCCTTTTGTCGGTTTGTGTCACATTGAGCTCGGCCAAGACAAATGATAGATCGCTGCACATTATTTGCCTCATGCTTGTAGCAGCGATTGGAAATGCAATCGCGACAGCCACCACGGTAGTTGGAGCCCGGTTCTTTGCCATGTTCCTTATGCCAATGGGCGCCGTATCCTCTTGTAAGTTTGTTTCTTCTAGTTCAACATCGTCATTTCTGACTTGGCCTTTCCAGATCAAATCATTGTCTCATGGGTGGCAAACTCTTTTCCTCGCCCTCTAGTCAAGCGCTCAGCCACCATTGCCATCTGTAATATGATTGGCAACACAGCAAGTATATACGGGTCATACATGTACCCCAGCAGCGATGGTCCACAGTATATCCCCGGCGGTAGCGCCAACACGGTCATCTGTGTTCTTGTTGCGCTGCTTGCGCTCTTGCTGCGCTATGTCCACAAATGGGAGAACAAGAAGCTGGACAGAGCCGAGAACGAAGCGAACGCTGCCGCGGAAGAGAGCGGCAAAGGCGACTTGGCTGCGGGTGCGGGGTTGAGGGAATCAGGATTCAGGTACATTTACTAGAGGATATTATCATCCAGATCGTCAGGGATAGTCGCGTGCTTTCCGAGTAAACGCACGCACAGGGATCAAATGATATATATTAAAACAGAGGTTCCTTAGTACAAGAGCAAAAGCGGTAGAAGAGTCGTCAATCAGCATTGGCGATTTATTTTCCATCCAACCAACCCAAGACCTTTTGCAATGCCAAGTCTCCCAGCGTCGTATTGCGCCTTTAAGCTTCCCGATAAGATTATCGGTGGAATTTCTAAATACGGAACAAAGAAGGAGATAGCCAATAAGCTTAACTTGATTCACCTACCTAATTGGGACTGGTATCAGTCTGCTGGTCCAACTGCTCAGACCTTCCATAAAGCCGAACATACCGTTTTGTCCAATTGAGCCTTATCGAGTTGCTGTTCTAATAGGACTTTTGTAAGACATCGTTCCCTGGGGTCGCAGTGTCCGGAACTTTTTCTTTGTATAGAACCAGCTTGCCTATCTGGGATATCTGCAATTGATCTTGGGTCGTACTGTTTGTTTGTCTTCGTTATTAGTCGTTTCTGAATTTGTCAATGGCAAAGAGGCTCTGATAAGAAAGTAAACCCTTGTCCATTCGCCTTCCATATTTGGGGCAAGTCCAGCAGTCAAGACAATGCCGTCACCGTCGCCAAGAATAGGCAATGGACAGATTGTAACCCTGCTAAGCAGTTGATTGGTCGCGCAAGTAGATCTCCAGGCGCGAATGTGCCTGGATTTCTCCGCCAACGATCCTAAACAGTAAGGTGACCATGGGCAACGCAGCGTCGGAAGCGACGGAGATCTATCAGGGTTGGGATTGCCAAGATTGCACTGATCAGTGTACAACTCGTTGTGGATAAAGAGGACAATCCTTCCCCATAAGCCTCTGCCTTGATACTCGACTCCATCCGCTCTACCTCTCAACCACAATTCCCTAGTCTTTCTTCACAATGGTCAAGTCGACTCTTCTTCTCGGCGCCCTCGCCGCTCTCAGTTCCTATGCTCAGGCCAAGGAGATGAAGGTCAACGAGGACAAGGCTCAGCGACTTTACGACAGTGGAGTGGTGCACAACAAGCTCATGGCCAGCAAGCAGGCACGTTCTTTCAGTAGAAAGCATCTGCAGTTCAGTGACTAACATCCTCTAGGCTGTGTGGGAGAAGCAAGAGGCCGCTGGCGCATTTGCTAGCGAGCAATATCCCAAGCTTGGTTATACCAAGTGTGTGCGGGGCTTTGCTGAGGCTATCAAGGGTGACGCCATAAACACCTTTGCCTGCCATAATGTCAGTCACTTCCAACCTCTCTCTTTCTCTCAATCGCTGACACTTCTTTAGGCCGACCTCTACTCTTTCCTAAGCCATGCCGACCTCGGCAGCACTGGAGGTCGAGGCTCTTCTTCCTGGGGATGGACCTCTGATGACGGCCGTGAGTTTGTCGCCATTGGCCAGTACGACGGAACTGCTTTCGCCGAGATCACCAAGAAGGGTCAGCTCGTTTACCTCGGTCGTCTCCCTCAGTACTCTGTGCCTTCCCAGTGGCGAGAGATCCGGGCATACAAGAACTATGTCATCATCGGCTCCGAGGCCGTAGATCATGGTATCCAGATCTTCGACTTTAAAAAGCTGTTGAAGATCAACCCCAAGAATCCCGTTGTCTTCGACGCCAAGAAGGATCTCACCAGCCACTTCAACGCCCTCCTTCCTGTCGGCCGCGCCCACAACGTTGTCGTCAACGAAGAGCTCAATTATGGTGTCGCTGTTGGCGCTCAACCCCGAGACGACACCAACTGTGCCTCTGGCCTCAACTTCTTTGATCTTACTGATCCTTCTAACCCCAAGTCTCTTGGATGCGCCAAGGGCGACGGATATGTTCACGATGCGCAGTGCATTGTCTACCGTGGACCCGACAAGCGCTACCAGGGACGCGACATCTGCTATGGTTACAACGAGGACACTCTCACCATTTACGATGTTACTGACAAGGCTAATGTCACCAACATCATCTCTCGTATCTCCTACGAGGGTGCCTCCTATACGCACCAAGGTTGGGTTCTCGACACACAGAACCAAGAGTTCCTGGTTTTGGATGATGAGCTCGATGAGCAGAACGGTGCCGGCCCAGGAGCTGACGGATACCCTGTGACTTTCATCTGGGACATCCGCGACCTCGAGAACCCCAAGCAGACTGGTCTTTTCAAGCACCCCACCAAGTCCATCGACCACAACCAGTACGTCAAGGACAGCTACATCTACCAATCTCACTACGGTGCTGGTCTTCGCGTGCTCGACGGTCGATCCATTCCCTCTGACCCCACTGGCGCCGGTGTATACGAGGCTGCCTGGTTTGATATCTACCCAGAGGATGACAACCTTTCCGGCGGTGGCAGTGTTGAATTTGTTGGAACTTGGTCTTCTTATGCTTTTTTCAAGTCGGGATATATCTTCATCAACACTATTGAGCGTGGTGCGTTCGTTGTCAAGTTGACTGAGAAGGCTTTTCAGAAGCCCAAGTGGTGAATGGGATAGCTAGCGTATAACATTCGTGGCAGCCAGTCTGTCCTCAATTTGAACTACCATTACTATAGCAAACTGCTACCCTCTCAACCAGGCTCTTATTCATATAGTGATAACGTTGTATGACGATTGGGTTTCTGAATGGATAAAATAGCCCGTATTAGTTTTATATTCGCAAATGCGTAAGGCCTTCGCACTGAATGGTGCAAGGTGTTGTGTCAGTTGGCAGGAAGCAGGGTAAGTCAAGCGTATCTAGGTCAAGATGTTCTATTGATAGCTGTTGAGTTAAGGGCTCTATCTAGTGGCAAAGGAATGCACATCTCGAAGTCACATGCCGAAACGATTGCATGTTTAAACGCTTGTCCTTTGGACGCTGCGGCCTTGCTCTTGTTGTTTCTTATGCATAGCTAGATTTGCATTGGAGAGTAAAGTGAGTCTGGCCGAAATGCACGTAAGACAGTTGGTTAGGTCGTAGCATGCTAAATTTATTGTCTCTCCAGGATAGCTTTCATGCAAGTGGGCGTTTCCTCACTACAGTTAGTATCAGTAACATCCAAGGGTCCGCTTGGATGATTCTATGCTGATTATCGTGTCTTAGCCTCACGTGGTTGTCTGCTCGTCAATAAGCTTGTCGCAAAATTTCGAAACATCGAAATATCTATAGCTTGATGTGTATGGAGAAGAAGATTGCTGGGACTGGATTAAAATCTCTATTCTAGTTTGCTGGAACCAAGGCTACAGCTCGCCTATCGGATCAAACAGTCGTTTAAGGTCCTAGGGTAGTATATGTAAGAGATAATAGGTACCACAAGTTCAAATGAGGCCTCTGTTTCTATGTTGTCCGAGACTCGTCATATGGGAGACTATAGCAGAAGAAGGTGTTGTATTGGTAGCGATCCATTAATTCTTTTCATTGCTACAACACCATCCAGAACACCAGATGCTGTATATATTGCGACTTGACTGACTTCAACTATCGTTGCCTTTACTTACCATTGGACTTGTGGGATGACTGTCAAGCTCATGTCTCTCTCCAGTGTCAGTGAGTCGCCGTAAATGATCAGATTGATAGCTGAAACGAAGTCTCTAGAAAATGGTTCGTCATCTAAATTGATACTGTTGCCAGAGTCCAGAGACCAAAGATATTTTCTTGTCATGGAGGCTTTTACTTATGGTCATTCCCATTGCTTATCCCTATTGAACATAGTCACAAACAGGGGTTAAACCCTATATATGTCGTGTCTCTGTTGATTTCCCGGAATTATCCTTTGCGGTAAACTGTGAGTCAATTACTAAACTGGTACCTAGTAGTTGGTTTATTTCCTGAATGTGGGTATGAGACGTGAACGTTCGATCTTTTCACCGGGAACCGTCGCATCCGAAGACAATGAAATGACAGGAGGGTAAAAGTCACCATAGATGATTGTCTATGTTTTCATGTTTATAGGCTCATGAAGATGATTTAAAGCAGTGGTGAGGGAGTAATCTTAACTCGTTATTGTAAAGTGATAAAAAGCAAGGCTCATTGTAACCTTCCCTAAAATGGAATCACGACGACATCAAGACTCAGGAAGGTCATCAGGCCTTGGCGATAGACAAAAGAGAGGCTACAAGAGACTTTTTCCAAATCGACGAACTGTGTAAAAAATCATGTCTTGCGTGAAAAACTGGACTGGAGAATAACAAAAAGGTCAAAACACCAAAAAAAAAGACATACAACAGCGGGGATTCGCTGGTCGTCACCGACCCAACTACTAATCCGCCCCTTACCAGCTTGACTATGGGAGAGCGGACGGGATCCCGTATTTTCTGATAGGTATGGTCGTATGTGCTTGTCAATAGAATTAATTGAGATTATCCGTGAAAGCTACAACTGAAAGCCCTCAAGCCTATACTCCGCTGTGTCATTCAATTTCATGATTACTTTAAGTAGAGGCCGAGAACGGCGGTTGTTTTAACCGACCGGACATATCACGGTCATAAGATTCTGAAACCGACGTGCAAAACGCCTCACACTATGCTCGTCCCAAAAATACTGCTGCCAGACCAATACGCTGAGCGACTGCTGTGACGATGCTGAACAACAATTTTCAACCAAAGATATCTCTTATGTTATTCGTCTGCCGCCTCGCAAGAAACCTATTGCAGCAATAGCTGGTGGTGTTGTTGTTGGGGGGGAGTTTTTGTTATTGCTGACCTGATCGGCCTCCATTGGTGGTTGTTTCGCCGTAGGAGAGCATTGGTGAGAGAAAAGGTGGCAGGGAAAGCCGAATTGCGTAGGAAATCTTCTGGCAAGAGGGATAAGAGTAGCACGGCGTTCAACCCTCTACTCGCAGAAGCTGATGCTAGTCCTGAAAGTGTATTGGTGGAGTCAGACGCCAGGGCCGTTCAGCTACGGACTGTACACGAGTTACCGACATAGGTCGTACAGTAGTCTTATCGTTGACTAGAATCGAGGATATAAATAAGCCAAGACTTACGATTGTGTTCTTTCCTCTGTGGAATAAAGAGGTGACGGGATTGCGGGCCTGAAGACAAGGTGCAAGTCCAACAGAGTGATGGGCTCTGCACTATATTCGGAAACCTTCCGTTAACACTCGTGTCTTCTTATCAACCTGGTCCTAACATTGAATCTTGATAGAGTATTTCCAATTCCATCGCCCCTTGCAGTATGGTGAGGGATGACTAGGGCGCTGAGTACTATATCACATTTTACTGCCCCTAGCCTCTTGATCTTTCTGGCTTCTTTATACTTATATGTATAGAATACGGCATATTGAGAAGACAGGCTCCAAGGAGAGAGATCATTACCGAAGGCACATACGAAAACACTTCAAGCGCATCGCAATAATCTGCCGTTAATCTCTAACCCAAAGCCGTGACGTACATGACGCCATATTGTGAGGACTGTTATGTTATCTTCACCGGTTTCTATTCGAGAAAGAATTTGGGCAAGACTTGTGTTTTTCGATGGAGGATGTGGAAGTAAGCGGTCTTTGTGGAGAGTTCAGCTGTATACTCAGGAGATCAGCTCGAAGGATGGGGTCGAGGATTACCGTCCGGGACACTTTTCCAAAACACCGCACAGGGCACAGATCATCCCACCGAGTACCAAACCCCCATACCCAGTTGTGGTAGGACTAGCCCAACAGTAGACAGTTCAACAAGCAGTTCTTTCTGAATGACGGATGACCATCATTGTCTGTGGTATGTTAATGTTTCATTCATCAATCGATGTCGCTCGCCCTTCGCTTCCTTCCTTTTCTAAGCCCGCAATGCAATCTGAGAGAGTAGAGCTCATTAACGCCTTACTACCTGACAAACCAGTAATGACTGGCGGAAACAATACGTGATATGTGTCATAACCCTCTTCAACGGCATCTTGTCGTCAGTCAACATTCTTGAAGTTCACGGTAGTTAACAAACACCTGGGACCGATGACAGATATTGAAACCAGTGCGGTTGGATATTCACCGGAAGGCGTGTCTAATACGATACACTCCAGATTCATATGCTCAGTACGTGCATTAACCCCCAATGGTAAAACAGCCTTGATAGCAGTCGATCTCATTGAACCTCTTCTGCCACTCAGGTCAATAAGCCTTTTTGTCTTTGCACGCAGTTGGGATATCAAGGGAATTTTCCCCGTAGGTTTGCTCTTCCAGTATGCCTCTCAAAAGATCTGGTTTACCCGAAACTTTATGCAACGCTTCTGTGATGAGATTCGGTAAGGCTTGTGAACTTGAACAGGGACTAAATAAAAGCAATCACGTCGGGACCAGGGCTCTCTTACAATGTGGGATTTGCAGTTTTGTAAACGGTTCTCCACGGTCCTGTTGTTGGTAGAATTGGTCTGTTGCATCTATTCGAGCTGTAGTTGAATCGAGATGGCTCACCTTGTGTTCAACTCTCAATCAATAGTTCCCAAGCGCTTGGTTAGCCAGCCGTCCAATCTACCAACAGCTTTCTTATTACAGATACGAGCTACAATTAGGGAACCTCTGTTTATTGAAAATATAACTAGCTGCCCTGACTGTAGCAATGTCACCGTCATCAACACCAGTAGAGGACTGCGCATAATATGCAGAGAGGCATCACACTCATGCAGCATGCATGATCAGCTGGCTAGTCGCTAAGTGATGAAGAAATGAGGTAATGGAGAGTCTTAGTCAAGTGAAGCAACCTGAACTCTATATACAGCCGAGACTTTCACTCTGCATACATCATACATCACCAGGGCATGACAACAGTGTCATCAAATGTGAGAAGATCGTGCAGAGCATTTATCACGTGACTTTCGAAAAAGGTAACTATGAAGGTAAATTGTAGGAATTACATCTATCCAGGAATATCGCACTACTAATCTTAAAGAATTTCAACAATCGGAAAGGGACTTTTCTGCAACTGCATGTCGTCCGTGCGACGTTTAGTATATCTTACAAAGGCATTAGTATTTTAACTCTGATACTTTCACAATGACTTGAAGGAAGCCTTTCTGACCGAACGTTATAAGTAGAACCTTCCATTAGTGCACAAACGTCAATTTGGCACGAGCCAAGACGACATGGTGTCCAAGACAAGTGCAGAGTGGCTACAGACAACTGACACGTACATTCAAGTCTATCAACTGACCAGGTTATAGTTTGTCTGTTCACGCATAGAAGCCTACAGGTTTTTTTACAACTGCATGATGTCTCGTTTGAGGCGTAGCACTTCATCCCTGTCTACCATTGTGTGGGAAGAGCTGCATGGAGATTATGTCGAATTCGACATTATGTCTTGTTAGGACTCACATTCAGTTGCCGACGACCCATTCTATGAAGAACTCGCCATTAAAACCAGACCTCTGCTTTAGTTCCAAGATGTCGACCCTTAACACATGCACTAAAAGTCCGTCGTATCTTGCATCTCTACCTGTAGGATATCAGGTAGGCATTTCAAGATAATATGGTCGTCAATATGCCTAATGTATGCACTTCTACCTCAAAACTCTTGAGTCCTCGCCGCTAACTCAACATGCTTTCTATAGGTTCTAGCGTAACTCTTTAGGCGGTCCCAGGTTCAGAAATTATGATGACAGCAGAGATTTATAGAACTTTGATTACGAATCTTCCATTATCTCGACATTGCGATGTTTCGTCAGAGACTCCCTATGCACCAACTCAAGTGCCGATATTGCCAAAGCTCACTGAAGCAAATTTCGCAAGTATCAACTCTGTCATGGAATGTAAGTTCAGGGATATGCGCCATGAAGATATTCTGCATAACTCAGTCCTTACCCAATCAGCTTATGGCTTTGCCCTTGAGCTGACTGGCAGGTTAGTCGACCTTGGTATTGATAGTGGACTGCAAACTCCAACACATTTTCCATTCATCTTCCATTATGCGGAAATTCTAAAATGAGTTTATATTACATATTGTAAAACGTAGACCCTGCTACAAAGCATCCCGCGCAACCCAAGTTACTATATTTTGCACGAAGTGATGCTGTTTCAAACGGCAACCTTGAAAGGTTTGACAGAGATATGAAAAGGACAAATGAGACTAGACTAATGATGGCATTTTCAACTATGCTATATGGTGGGACTTGGCTTTCCCAGTCCGTGAAGATGATGAGGGGGCGTGACTGCGTGAATGGAATTGATTGGGCGAGGTCGAGTACAGCGGGCCACAGTAGTAAAGGCGCTGCGCAATTCGCCCGGTGGCTGAGACCTGCCGACCGGCAGCTTGCGACGCACAAACGACCCTGGCTAGTCCAGATCGGATGGATACCGACGCCACCAGATCTGATCGATCTATGACGTAGTTGATCTCGCTTCGTCATAGTGCGTGAAATGTTCGAAACACCCCGCCGGGTCATTCTAGTCAATCCATAGTCCCACGTCGAGACGGTGCCGAGGATTCATCGTGGCAACAGTTTGCACAATTCGGTACTGACGTGGGGATCGTGATAGATGGACTCAGTCTACAGATCCATTGGAAAATAACCAAGGCCAGCGGGCGTAGGATCCAAAGGTTGGCTCTCACAGGATCAAGAAGCTGGGAAAGCTGTTTGAATCTATTGCCAATGGAGAATCTCGAGGAAGGCCCGGATCTAGAGCACATGCTTCTGACGCTAGCGACTACAATATACGCTCCTATTGCGAGGAAAAAGGAACGATTGAATTTATAATGGACGAGGCTCCATCTTCGGACTTAAAGCGCGACAAGGAGAAGAATGATTGGTATTCGCAAACAACCTCCAGCACAGCTGGCAATGCGATTGATATATAATATCTTGCGCACAAAGGTCGACAGGTAGATAGGTACTAGCTATCGAATATTTGGCATGATTGGTGTGAAGCTGAGAATAGAACGGAACCTTCCCTTTAGTCGCAGACTGGCTTGTATTGTTTTAATAACGAAGGAGCTTACAGTCGTTGTATCCGAACAAGGCAAAAAAATTAAAAATTGAATGACTCTGTACAAGAGCTCCAAGATCCCCTTGAATACAGTTCCGATATCAGGCTAAGCCATCTTCAAGGAAAAGACTCGTTTGCGATACAATCCACTTACGGCGGCTATTAATATTTCTTTCGAGTAGGATTGGCGTCATGTATTTGAGAGTGCCATACAAGCTCTAGCAGCATATCCATTTAAGTAGCCTCAGTCTTGTTTCCTTTCTAGCCGTAAGAAGGTCATGTAGGTAACCCACAGTCTGATTGTTATGTATCAATGATTAAATCCACTCAAACTAATGTGACGCGTGCGCTCTACTGTTGTCTCAATCGCCGCATCGTCCTATCATTCGAGAACGGTAACTCACTCGTGTTGCAAAGCAGTTACATTGAAGACATGGAAAATGCTATACTGCCCTGGTTTGGAATATTCTTGTGTTTTGTCTGATTGTGTTATCTGGTCTGATGATTTCCCTTCTTCTCGGCCGTGACTCCACGCCGTTCCTAATTTGAAAACCATTTAGTCAACCTAACAGCCAATCAGTTTGTACAGGGTAGCATCGGTGCAACATGTGTTCTGAAACAAATACCCTCCTATCAACCTCCCGAGGAGATTTGTATTTTGAGTACAGATTGATTGGACCACGATATACAGAATGGGGAAACCATGTTTTTCCCCAAGCTCATCAGCAGATGGAAATCTCGAAGAAGCTGCAGGGTGTTAGAACACGCCTGTCTAATTTCATATGGAGGAGGACGCCTTTTTCATTATCTCAATCTTGTCCCAGCCTTCAAGATGGAAGAACTGAATAAATTCGGTTCCCCAATAATTAGCTGCGTCATATTCCATCTGACTATGTACGTCCTCAACATAGCTCACAATTCAGTCATATATAGCAAGAAGAATTGAGCTAGGGCTGCGTGCCAAAGTGAATTTGCCCTGTTGGCAGCTGACCTAAGCGTAATGAAATGGGTATATGATTCGATGTCTGGTCATTGCTCAGAGATTAGACACATACGCAATGCATTCTATGAGAAGTCGGGCAATATCATAAAGTTGCAGACGTCGCCTTTCTGTGGTTAGCAGCTGGTTTCTCAAAATAGAGCATACTCAAAACGATTTAACGACCTTTGAATTCTTTTTTTTAATTGAAGGAATCTTGTTAGCTGTTTGGTTCAAGCGCGCAGCCTTACACGTGACACAAAATTTGGCTAATCACGGTGCCGTATCCTTGACGCTTTCCCTTTCAGGCAATCCAAGGCTGGAATGAGTTCATGGGGGAAGTTCGTGCTGAAACTCACCAGTCAGAAACTCCAAGTAAGCCAGACTAGTAGATACAGGGTATAGGATACGCCAAACCTGCGTCTCACTTTGTCTCGCGGAATATCTCAAAACCCTGCCCGACAGTCATGTCAGGTACATGAATTTCTGCCTGTCTCATGGAAACCCCGTTGATATCCTGGCCTGGCAGTCTATCGGGTCGCAACTGCTGATTAAACGCTCCTCGGATGAGAAAAGCGCGACCGATGGTGGACATACGTGTAGAAGCAGAAGGCGGATGCCGTCAATGTCTATTGGTATATCTAAGCTGCTCCCGCCACAACAAAAATGACAGCGAGGTTCACTGGTTGGTGACGAAACAACCCGATAGATTGTTGTAGGTGAGTGGGATTGAAAGGCTGTCAGGTTATGGTCGTCAACCTGTAACCTACCAGCTTTACTATCCTGTTGGTCCACAACAGCCAGATTGGGATCTTGTGAAACCCGGGAGACTGCCCACCAGTTCTCGCCACAAAGAATACAAACGGCTTATTGATGAGTGGCTCTGGAGCTGCAATTCAGCACACCCGGACTGCGCAGTCAAGGACGTTGAGCTACCACACCGAGTTCTTTATGTCGGAGATCAAGAGAGCAACCACATATGCCTTCACATCTCAGAACGTCAGGTTGCTCCATATGCGGCATTGAGCCATTGTTGGGGAAAGGGTCATGTTTTACAAACAAATACACACAATGTCGAAGACCATGTTCGAGCAATCAGCTTTCAGAGTTTGCCTAAAAACCTTCAAGACGCTATTACAGTTACCCGCAGCATCGGATTGCAATATCTTTGGATCGACTCTCTTTGCACAGTCCAAGACGATAAAGCGGACTGGTAGGGTGAATCGTCGAAAATTGCCTCTATCTATAGTGATGCATTTCTCGTCTTGGCGGCATCGCAAGCTGGCGAATCATCCGAAGGGTTTCTAGACAGAAAGGATGTTGACTTTGAGAAAACGGTACAGCTCGACCCTAAGAGTTCAGTCAAGGTAGCTCGAATGAAGAATTCGGATTCAACAATGTCTGAGATATACAGCAGACCAGTCACTACTGATCCGGCGATGGGGAAGTCTCGACACCGATGGATGATCACCACGTCGCCTTTGAATCAGAGAGGCTGGATACTTTAACAAAACATATTGGCGCGGAGGATAATTCATTTACTGATAGTGAGATGACATGGGAGTATGTCCAGTGTCTCAAATGCGAGTGTATGGAGATTGAGCCAGATGAATCAGAGGCAACCCACTGGTCCGAGTTCAACATGGCCAGGAACGCCAGAATTGCAACTTTTCACAAGAAGGACGACATGCAAACTCAAAAGGTCAACCGTCTTTACATCCAATGGCGCAAGCTGATTGACCTGTATGGAAGATTAATTCTCACCAAAGACACCGACAGACTACCAGCGGTCTCCGGCCTTGCCAAATTTTGTCAATCATATGGGACTGGAAAATATGTTGCTGGCTTGTGGAAAAACGACTTGTTGGTCTCTCTGGTCTGGTCCATTCGAACAGACAAGCCAGTCCGGAAATGGTCTGGGTACATGGCACCATCATGGTCCCCATTCTCTGTGGGCTTTATCGAGAGACACGATGGGCTTATCGAGGCAGGTTACTGGTACTGTCAAGATAAAACATACCATGAGAGGTGGGCTGAACCGAAAGCTCAGATCTTGGAGGCGCAGTGTAGCCCAGCTGGAAGTGATCCAACGGGCGCTGTGAAGGATGGATTTCTGGTTCTTTCGGGCCCCATGAGAAAGGTCGATCCTGACAATTCGGATCATTCATGCACGGCGACTGACTCTGAAAGTCCGTCTGATCCATGGAGATGTACAATCTGGGATTCTGTCTCCAGGGATCGCCCGCTAGAAGAGGTTGACCGTTCAGAAATCGTCTTTCTCCTGCTGTGGGCGGATTTCAGCAAGGGCTACATAAAAGCGCCTTGTTTGTTGCCTTCGAGCACCGCACCTGGAACGTACAGTAGAGTTGGAATAGTAGATTCGCATTGGGGAGAAATAGGTCTGTGGCAGTTTTTCATGAACACCCAAGAGGGCAAGGTCAAGATTATCTAGTAGCTTCTCAAGCTTATAAGGTTGGAATTCTTGAAACAGACCCAGCCTCGCTTCGGCTACTGCTGGGGTATATACCATGTATTTTCACGAAATTCAATGCCAGTAGCGTAATGGCTAACACATATGGCGGACCTTACCGTGCCAATTGCTTCTATATATCACCTAGCCCGGATGATAAAGAGAAGTAAGGCCGTTGTTGATTTACTCAAGTCCCTGGTCTAGCTAAGTTATGTTACCCATACCCCTCTCTAACAGACGGTAGTGGTGTTCAACGTCGTGGAAATCTATGGCGTTGATTCTGCAATTAAAGTTAATGTGATCTTGTGTAGTAATTGCACAACCTGATAGGAGGGTTCAGTCGGGAAACCGTTTCAAGACTAACATGAAGATCAAATGGGAGCCCATGAAGGCTATTCCATTCTCCCTAGAGCTAGTCAAACGGAGCGAGTGACAGTTTGGAGCTTTCACCCAGGAACGAATTCAAGATTCAACACATTGAAATGCCTACCTCTATCTGTCAACTATATGCGCGTAAGTACTAGATTGAGTTGTTCGCCTTGTGTTGCGGTCCTGTGGTGAGATCCCTCGTACTACTGTTTCTGCAGGACCCAGTTGTAACAGTGGAAGCAAGTCCAGAAGAGACCTGTCGGGATCTCAGATTCGGCTCTTCTCGTGATCTGGATCCTAGACCGAGCAGTTGTGATACGGAGCGCCATCAAGCTCCATTCAATTGTCTTCAGGTGGCCAGGCGACAAGGTAATGCCGCTGCTGTTCGTCTTGCTCTTCATACTGTGAGCAAATATTAATAACAGACGTTTCCTGTAGATCCCCTTACACGTCCACCGACTTCATTCCAACGTATGGCTGTAGCGCTCTTTGGGTTGGATAGGCTTTAGCGTGAGTAATTTGGCACAATTGAACGGCAACTTGACACTATATCTTAGTAACCAAACATGAGATTATGAAGCATGTTATAGTTCGAGATGACAGTAGCATGGCAGGGTCTGAGATATGCGATGTGACAGAAGCTACCGTTGCAATCTCGCCTGGCGCTCTCACACCTTCATTAGGCTAGCTCCCGAGCGATGCAGTAGCGGGATACAGCGTGTCAGCGCATCATGACGAAACCGGCATCGAGCAGCGCTATGTTGAATTCCTATAATTTCACTATGGCTAGGGAAAGAAGTTTCAAGTGATACTGTCGGTTGAGACATTGTCATCTCATGTCGTCGCGCGTGAAAGGATATCTACATAGGACAAAATGCTCACGCATCTATTCAAGGCAGGTTAGACTGAATTTGTCGCTGATTAGATTTCTGGCGTGCCAACTCAGCAGATTCAAGGGCACTTGCGGTAACTGTCGCTGGTGCAAGTTGCATTCCCCTTACGTAAATAGAGACGGGTAAAAAGACAGCATGTTCATCGTTGTGGTCCGCCGAACTCGATTGAGGTTTATGGATATCATTGACGTCATTGACTGACCCCGCCATTTCCAAAACTCAATATCACCATTACATGCATATGCACGCTTATGCAGCTTCAAAAGCCTAAACACCGGGTCCGGCATGTATGCTGCAAGACATCAGTGTTCATGACCGTACTATATCCTGGCAAGCCAGTGACGAGTTATCATTTCGGTTGTTGAAATGTGGCCTGGATTTTCAGGCGTTGTCAGCGACGTGTCGCAACTCATCGGGCCTGCTTCCTTTCTTGCAGCTTGACTCTAGAAAGTATGCTGGTGATGACTGATACACACACGTCGCGCATTGTGAACACAGAGGAACTTCTGACTCGCTACCGTATTTGTTGTAATTGAAACAGCAGCTCCTCCCGTGTCGGCAAGGAATCAGCAGATGGATGAAAGATGTATCCCTTCACCGAGAGTTGCTTGATAGCTGTACAGGAACCTCGGGTCTTTGGATTTGTTTCAATCTATTCAACGTGATAACGAACTTCAGTGAGCTCAAGTAGCTTCAATTGCCTCTCCCCTCACATGTCCATCATCAGGTAGCGCCTTGAAGAAGACAAGCTTCAGTTGACTAATGCTTGTTCTGGAGCATGCTAAAGCTCCACACTATAATGTCCAACCATAGCGTTGGAATCTCATCCTTCTTTCTGGTGCAGCGAGCTCACATTAAACTTGGCACATAGCCTCATTCGACAAATACTCTCATGTACAGAAAGGATTACTGATAGCATGATTCTGAGAAGCATTCAATCGATAGTCTCATTACGTTTACATAGACAACTTTGCCCATTCCGGATTCATCAACCGTTGACCATGATCTGCCTCTCATTCCATAGGACCAGTAAGTAAAAATCGAATGAATGATCAGATTACCAAACACGAGACAATACACAAAGATAACTACTACTAGCGCTTAGTTCGGTGTCTTGGATAGTGCCACAGGTATCAGTACTGTCCGTGCTGACACTCTCATTAGTTTTGCCGCTGTTATCCATCTGGTAGTAATTATCATGTTTTCATTGTACAATTACTCTCAATGCGTCTCACTGCAGTATTTTCAGTCCATAGCGCCTAATGTAGTCAGAACAACCTTTGGTTAAAGAGTTTACTTTCCGGGATACAGTCTTAAAGTAGCAGACTTGTCTGGTAAGATATATGATCTTATGAGCCAGTTGACTTCAACGGGTTACAACAACAAGGGTGCTGTGTTCATCTCCCTGCGATTATGACAGAGCGGCCAGCATATTCCACTTGTTTGAGCCCTGTACGTTGTTATGCGTCAATTAAACAGCTTCCCTTAAACAACAAATCATGTCATGGATGTACTTATTTTGTCTACTGCCTTAGTTCCAAAGCTCGTTGTTATCGACCAATTCTGCAACCGTTTGCAAGCATCTCTGTGCCCTCGTGTCCCATACTCGCCCGCACAACTCGAATTTTGGCCGAATCCTGATCTAAATCTTGCTCTATTAAGAACTGGCTGTGAGTAATCACAACAACCCAGCCCACTACTGTTTGTGACATCACGCTGAGCCACTTGATCACAGCTGCCTGCCCGGCATTGTCCAAGTTGTCAAATACCTCGTCGATGAGAATGTACTGTGCGCGGTGTGAACTCTTGGCCCGCGCTAGCTGCAACACTGCGAAGAAGAGCGCGAGGTCAACCCGTTTGCGCTCACCGCTTGAGCGCTTTCCGTACGCCAGTGACGTATCGACCGCAAGCTTGGAATTCAGAACGGACGCTGAAGTAGATTTGTTGGTCATTGCGTCAACAGAGTTTGTGTTAAAGATCGAATGAAGCATCCCTGATGCCATATTTGCATGGCGCGTGTCATCATACAGCACCGTCAGGATCTGCACGAGAAGCGCGTTGATCTCTGATATTGACTTCGATAAGATATGTTCGCGAAAGTTGATGCTTGTCTTTGCTTTTGCCTGACATAAGGAAGATGAAGTGGAGATACTAGTCCGTTTCGATAAAGCGAAACACCAAAATTCAAATAGTTCGCGGTCATGGGCAATCATTTGCAGATTCCTGACAAGTGACTCGTGTTGTAATTGTAAGCGCTGCATAGATTCTCGTTCCGTTTCGGCCAAGTTCTTGTATATGGTTGCATCGCGTTGTTTGATTATGACTTGTTGTCGGAGTTCCTCGAGCGCTTCCTGGGCTCGGGCAGATCTTGCAACGTTCTCGCTTATCGTCAGAGCGTGATTGATAGCGCGTTTCTCCTCATGTTTCAAGGTTTTCAATCGCGATGTTCTTCGCTCAATATCATGGCCAAGATCATCTATCGTCACCCTGTCGTTGTTTCGCGCGCCGGTTTTTTCAGTTTTTACAAATATGGACCTAGAGTTCCCGATGGCAACGGATAAGGAGTTGAAGAAAATTATCTTAATCCTGTGTAGGATCCCTCGTAGACCTCTATGATGAGGCGTTGTCATAGCCTCGAGCTTTCGACGCATGTGCTCATGTAGGGTGTCAATCCATCCAGTAGGTTCGATGGGATTTTTTCTCTGGAACTCAGTGTAAGAGATTTGCAGTTGGTTAAGGATTTCCTGTTCTGTGTGGATTTGTTTCTGTAATGTTGAGATCCTAACGCGAGGATCCATGTTTGGCTCGTCAACCTTGGCCTCATGAGCCCCTTGTTCCGTCTGTCGAGAATTCGTAAATGTTTCCTGGTTATTGGCTGCTTCCAAAGATGCAACAGCCTGAGCGGTTTCATTCTCAAGTCGATTCTGTGCCCGGTCTAGATCTCCGCACCTACGTTCAGTCTCTCTCATTGTTCGACTTACTCCTTCCAAGTTCGTCCGCATTTCAATAATCTCGGTGTCGATGCTCTTGAGTAGTATTTTTGACATTTGTTCCCAATGATCAAGCATCGGTAGTCCCAGCGACGTCTCAATCAGGTCTCGCCGCTGTGTTCGTGTCGAGTTTAGAAAACTTGCTGCACTTTCATGGCTCAACACGACCGTCCTGACATATGTATCATAGTCGGTCCCGAGAAGTTCGTTGATTGCCGCCTGCGTTGTCCGCGCATCAGGACACTCGAGCTGCGGCTGAGGCTCACCATGTAGTGTAACGACGACGCGGTTCTTATGGATCTTGTGTTTTCGATATCTCGTGATTGCATACCCATTGGCGAACTCTAGCTTGACAGAGCAGCTCTTGCCCATACTGTCGTTGAGGACATCATTGGCCGCCAGCTCGCTGCGTATACACCGGCCAAACTGACACCACACTATAGCTTCGATGAGTGTGCTCTTTCCAGAACCATTATCACCGACTAATAAGGTCAGTCCGCGTGGGAAATCATGTCGAAAGTCTATAGTGACAGCATGCTGGACGCCGAGGAAGTTAGTGATTGTAAGGGTGCGCGGTTCCGCAACGAAGACATTCGTGAATATCCCTTCCGGCTCATAAGCGGCACTTGTGCTAACATCCTGGAACGACTTGCTCAGAAAGTTCTGGTGATTGACCACAGGCTCACTATCTCCATTAGTGATCTCGCAGGAGCTCTGGATGATGCGTTGGCCAATTCGCACCAGCTCATCTAGTCGTGAGGAAAGGGATGCATCTAGGTCTAGCAAGTCGACATATTCACGAGCCTCTGCAATGAGGTCAAGTCTCGTGAATTGGGGCTGAGCGTCCAGGGTAGAACCTGAAGCGCCATCGTTTGTTGTGGTTAGGGCCCCCCTAGTCTTGTTAGGCTCCTCCAAGTGTTGACTAGCGGCGTCGCTGTTCGGAACCGATAAGCCTAGACTTTCCGATGGCCTTTGTTTGGCGTTTAAAAGATATTTTGTTTGAGTCCAATCCCGCACGCTCCGTGCGCCCAGTGAAAGGAGAGAATCTCGAGCTGTAACATAGTTGAGATGGTTAGGCCTTCCGAGAAGCATGATATGTTTGTCCTTTATTGCATCTTGGTCGACCTGGTCCTCGAGGACTCGCTCCACCTGAACCGTTGTGTAGCCCACAGCATATGGGTTAATAAGCAGTTCGTGCTTGAGAGTCTGCGGATCGAATAAAACAACGCCTCGTTGGTCATCATTGAGGTCGCCCCAATTTAACTGTAGGGGTGAGCCTAAGTATGTGACGCTTCCCCGCAGATGATTCTCATTTCTCTCGAACCGGCTTTGGGTGATGGTTTGATGGCTGTGAAAATGTCCTGTAAAGGTTCGGGCTAGAGAGGCAAAGTGATCCGGGCCCGTCAAACCGCGGTACGTAATAGAGCTGGTTGTGTGGGGAGTAAAACGTTGAAGGATGGCCTTATTGATTGCGAGATGAGCAAATGCAACTGTCCTGCTCGCTTCTTCAAGACTTATCGCAGCTACAGCTTCTGTGAGCTCACTTTGCTCTTCGCGAAAAGGCAGAAGCAAAACTTGTCGGCCGTCCCACTCGTGACGATCAATGACGCTATGAAGTAAGACGTGTGGGGCGAGCCTCTTAATGTTGAGTGCTTCAAGAGCTGTCGTCTGGTAGTCACGACGGTATGCGAGGTCATGATTGCCAAGCACAATATTGACCCGGGGAACGATGTCGCTCAATTGACTGATGAAGCGATAACATGCAGACAGAACGTGCGTTGGCTGCATCGTTCGGCTGGTCAGAAGGTCGCCACAAATCACGACCCGGCCAACCTGGCTTCGTTTTGCCTCTGCGATGATCCATTGCGCCGTCCGGTGCACGCGGTCCAAGTCTCGGCTTTTGAAGTGAAGGTCACTAAGAAGCAGCCATCGCATTGTGACGCTGGCCAATAGTTCTTGTATTGCTGGATAATGTTGTTGTCGCAAGTGGAGTGTCGAGGCGATTGCAAGGTAGATAAAAAAGTGTCCTTCTCGTCGACCTGAGGTAAAGTGTTCTAGTTTCAAGTCAGAAAATTCGGAAAGAGCTTGGCGGATCAAACGGAAGGTGTTGGGATACCTCTTTCCAAATCTGAATCAGTTCTGCCTAGGAGGAATCTGTAGGCAGATGCAATACGACAGACATGCAGGCACCAACCGCTATGTACTGCTTGACACATCAAAGTGCTAGGTATTGGCTCAATTACGCGAGTAGTGAACGGATTTTTACAAGCAGTTATCCGATAGCATGAAATCACGGGTCACTACTACCGTATCAACTCATGAAGTTCGGTAGCGCCCGTGAAGTCAAGCCACCTGAAAAGTCAGCTCGTTATTGACTGGCTGGGATATAGAGCGGCAATAGAGGCATTTTCTTACTGACTTAGCAGCCTGTTTGGCTTGTCTGACCTCTTAAAGCTGCGGAAGGTATCCAGAAGGTATCCACAGGCGCTACTGAGTTTTGTGAGTTAATACGGTAGTTAGGCAAAGCTGCATCTAAAGTTTCCATCTCGTGAAAAGGTAAACCTTTCGGCTTTGCCTCTCTGTGAAGAGGCCAACTTTCTACACTAACAAATCCACAAGGTCACAGGTAGATAGTTATCAACAGAAGTTACGCAATGCAAACATTTAACAAACAAGATTGTTCAGGCTCCAAGCAAACATTGCTGATAATTCAATGAGACTCTATGGCGACTTTGCACGCTCCGTGAATGCAACACACACTTGGTCTATAGCTCGACTGCGTTTTTCCCATCGCGAATGGCACTTAATCCTCCATCTGCTTCCTGTTGGTTTTTATTCTCATACAAAACGATCAACTACCACCCGCCGCTGTAAAGACGAAAGCAACAGAACGAACAGAGTAGTTGTAGTCTGCCGACATGCTACTGCTCTCTGGACGAAGGGCTGTCAGCTGGTGTACAAAGTCAGTCCTGGGAAGCCACACTAGAACAAAGTACCTACGGGATGACACTCGGACCCGGCTACCTGGCTACAGCCATTCATTCACTCTCGTTACGTCTCGGCTGATGAGCGCGAGAGACGTCCTATTTCGACCCAGCAAGATGTATGAGAGGAAAAATGTAGAGAAACTACAAATCGTAGACTTGGTTCTTTCAAAGGCTCTTCCCGGTGCTGTAGGAGCAGTCGTTATGTATGTTCACCTCAAACATTGTGCGTTTCCATAGCTAATTGATAACTCTTATTAAGCAACGTCTGGCACACCAGCCGATCGGACAAGAGAGTCCATTGCACCGTGGACTATACTGATAAACACAACCGCCGTATGATCCGGAAACATATTATTCAGAGGCAAATAAAGAAGACGTGAACCTTGGTCAATCGAATGACAATAGGAAACGCTAGCTGATTTGACATCATGGACAATCTGTCGCGATTACCTGTGGGTTTGCATGGAGCAGAGAATATCCGGAAGCACACAACAATGGCGTGATAATTGATTGTATCAATGGAGCAGACTTAGGTTGAATTTCGCTCTCATCAGAGTTGAGATTAAATTGAGATTAATGCAAAAGTTAAATTATATGTCGTCCCAAGTTCATGTGTTCTCGTAAAGTCGGAGCTCAGGCTGAAGTCATCGAATGATGAGATAAATCAATGTGAAGGACGACTATCGGCACAGCATAACGAAGGTGATATAATCAGATATAAAATTACAAGACGTTGCAGATGCTTCTATACATTTGCTTTTAGTTATGCTTTGTATTTCTCATTGTAAAGAACTTACATGTGAGAATAGCTGGTGTGATCAGCAACTATTTTACCAAGATAGATTCTATCTACCTAGTTGAGGGGATCTCGTGATCTTTTAACCGAGTAGCCTTGCACAACTCAAAGCTCAGCTAAGGCGCCGCATATACTGACAGCTGGACATTTTGTTATCATGTGTTATCGTGTCTTATCTTATCTTATTCAACCCTGCCATCGATCAGTTGTAAAGCACGTATGGACCTGCCGTCCTTCAAGTTAGATCTTCAATCAATTTATTCAGCCATCAACCTCCTATCTCAATATTAACGTAGTACGGGTATATGATCTGAAATATTAATGGTAACCAAGCTTGATGAAAGGTGGACAACAAGAAATACCAATAACTCAGCCTAGTAAATATCTGTTTATTAAACCTCTATTCAGATTCTTGGAGGGAAGCATGTTCCAGATAAAGCTCCGATGAGACAGTATTTATACGGCAATCTCTTTGCGCAGCCGGAATTCTTCGATTATTATTCGGATAAATCTAAGTGTATCAGTTTATATCAGATATATTGGTGGTATTTAAATCATTGCGATATTGTAAGATCTATTGGTGTTGAGTACAGGCATAATATTGAAACGTAAAATTGATGATTGAAATGATTACAACCCAAGTTGGAGGACTGCAGAAAGGAGGGAGATATATGATGTAATAATGTGACCGAAGACGTGACACACTTCACGCTCAAAACACAATACATACACCTGCACCACATTCGCTTCAATCCATGTATTCATCAAGGCAAAGTACAAAACCATAAACAGTGGAGATTTACCCCTAGCTATTACAAAAGCTACGACTAACTTCCATTGGCATCACCAATCAGCTCCATCACAACTGTATCCCTCCTCTCAACCTTGCCCGGTCCGAAGATCTCATCCTTGGTAACATACCGGGCCGTCTCTATAATCTTATCGATAGTGACATTTCTCTCATCCCAGCCGCCAGCAAGCTTTTCATTCGCTTTGATCCAAGTCTGTGGCATTGTGAGGGCATAACCATCCGTTGGTCCACGGAATTGCGACCTGAGTGAATCCGACTCTGCAGGGTAGAAGGGCGTCTCGTTGGGTGCGTACTGGTAGTCCATACACTCACCCTTAGTTTCCAAGTACTTAATGGTATCCTCAATAATCTCATTGATGTCTTGCAAAGATTGAATGCGACGACGACAGCCCATATTAGCTCACTCGATCTGTGTTTTATTCATCAGAGGAAGGTCTTTGATACAGTAGAACTTCTGATTCCGGATATCGTGTTTGGGGTTCCAGCGACGCCGTCGAGGAGCCTTCTGATCAGAGAATTCTTCCCAGTGCCGGGGAAGCGGCTCAACGAACCTTTTCTGATTGTACGCATGTGGTGATGTGAGTGTAAGAAAGACCATCCACGTTCCATCTTGACTTGTCCGGTATTCCAGACGTTCGGGACCAAGGAAGTATGATAAGTTACAGTACCCAGGTATTTAGAGTATTTGTCTGCCTGTTCCTTACATTTTTGGCTCGAACAAAATGGGATTGGTGGCACCCTGAATAGCGCATAGGTACATCACCACTTGTGACATGACCATAGTGTTGAAAAGAGCGTCGTAAGGGTCCATCCAGAACTCCATCAGTCATTCCCTCGTTTGACGTCGTGAAGATTGATTGAACCTGTCAGGCCATTTACATGATCCCGAACTTTTGGTGGTATGTCGTAGTTGAAAAGCGAATATGCATTCAAGAACCTACCAATCTCTGGATGATAGAATGTTAGGAACAGCTCCTCAAAACCCGAGGCATGAGTCATGGTGATCGCTTACATTCTGTGCGCTAACTAGCATTCTTCATCAACTGTGGCATATACTCTTCATCATGCTTAGCAAGAATCCATTTCTCTGGTCCCCGCTGTAAAGTACATCAACACTCACTAACGGCATCAGGAGAAAGGTGTAATGTACTCACGATGGTGACCATACATTGTGCGCAAACTTTCCCTTTAAAAGAGTCGCGTGGCTTAGATGGTAGAATCAATACCAACGTAGTGATTAGTAAAGCTAACAACTTTATGTATGAGTTCCCGTTACAAAATCCCTTCAACCCTTAGTGAACCCAGACGAATGTCCTGGTCCTCTGCGAGGAGAATAATAACGTTTGCGTCTGATGACTCAGTGCTTGACCTTATGATGGCTGTGAAGCATGCTGTAGCAACCAGGACAGGTTTACATAACATAATGAAGGGCTCCCAAATCGAGAATGGACGTATAGTTCGCGGTTGTTGACCGCGAATATATTGCGCTATGTGCGATGGCAAGCACGTAAACTTGGTGTTGCGAATATATCGAATCGTGTACTTAATTACAGTTCTCTAGGTCTTTGCGCATTGCTAATCACCGAATTTTACTACCGTTGTTGAGTCGGTACACGGATTGCAAAGACATAACATTTGTAACTGGCTCTAGAGTAGACTTTTCTTGCCTACAACATTATGGACAATACCCAGCGGTATCAATGAATTGATGGCTGCTATTCATCTACTCGCAAGGTCTGTCCCCAGCTCCGACAACCGCTTACACGACTTATATTCCATGCTAATACTACTGCATCGATCAGGTGTGATGGAGCCTTTCCCGGCTGTCGCAATTGTGAGACTTTTGGCGTTGATTGCGCCGGGTACACAACTACGGATGGATCGGAAACCCGGAAGCGACTCGAAGCTGATACATTCGAAACTATCTATCGTGACTCAGGTATTGAGAAACCGCAAGTGGGTGCGCGTGCGGCTTGTCGAAAGCCCAAGGGAAGATGCGACAAAGCAAGACCAAGTTACTTCAGATGCCTTCAGCGGGGGTTACCGTGCCACTACCTACCGATGCAGAGGCGGAAATGTAGCACAGCAACTTCATATCGAATAATTCTACTAGGAGCCCTCGAAATAGAAATGATGATACCGCTACTATCGAGATTGGTAACTCTACAATCGTTGATCCGGGCCTCGTACCTACACCGGAAGAACAAGTGTCACCGCTAGATCACCGAGTTCGATATTAATCATCTCCTTGCTCAACATGATGACCCTTCGTGCTAGCAGATCTGATTCAGATTACATAAGAAGTCCCCTGTTCAAGACATACATGAAAGATTAAACATACTAACAGATCATTATCAGCATAAGAGCCCTTCAAGACAGTGTCAAAGTCATGCATACGACGGACGACTCTGGTGTAACAGAAAAACTATGGGTGCATAAGTCACAAGCAATGGTAATGAATGGAATAGGCAAACCAACATTCACGATAGTCATGGTAAGTCGTTACAGCATAACTTGGACTTGAGACGTTGTCTGGCGACTCTAATATAATGAAGACACTAGTCCTCCTTTGCGAATTTGCGCTTCAAACAGGACAGGATGACCTTGCTTTTATGTTATTCGGTTGCTGTCACAGTGCCGCTCGCCTCCTCGCCCTTGATCGCCCATCTCAGCATACAGACGGAAATGGCGATGGTGAAAGTTCCCAGGATATCATCTTGGTCGAGTCCCGCAGAAGAGGTCTCTGGTCAGGCTTTGTTCTTGATAGCATTGTGGGCAGTGGCGTTAATGAGAACCTCAGATGAAGGGACTCGACGCCTCAGATCCCACTTCCCATCTCTGACCAGAGTTTTCTCTCTCAATCGATTGCCCGTGAAGGTTACTTACTTCTGCCTAGCCATTCTGACGCGCTTGCATCGAAAGAGGAGGTGGAGAAATACAACTTGCGATCTAACTTCGTATTTCTCATGTCCATGAGGACCCGAGTACTGCGGTGAGGGACTACATCCATCTCCTGATTAACTTCCTCCTAGCGAACATCAACTAAAATTCTCATTCGAACGAGCCCTGATGGTGTTGAGATCTCAAACCCTCAGTCGCCCTTTGTCCAATTACTCCAAGCCTTAGAATCATGGCCCACCATGATCTCAACACAACTCCAACTTACAGGGCTAAGTATATACGTTCATAAGGAGCCCAACACCTTGGGGCCCTACTTCCAACTTTACTTAAACTACCATACACTTGTTCGTGATCTAACGCAAATTTTCATTCCCGGGTTTGACTTCCCTCTCCCTTCAGCATTTCGTCTGGCACCCCTACCAATTTCAAGACCTCTGTCGACACCATGCTACGTTCGTAACCCGGATCCCGGGTATGATGTTTTAACACATGCGTCCTCTTTCCTCAGATTGTACGACTCATATGGCCGTTTACGAAACGAGCAAGATCATAATAGTTTATGCCGCTTCAATACTTAATGCTGAAAACAATAGTGGTATGAGACAACACTTGATAGATAATATCACGTGAAATACGAAGATGATAAATGAATAACATAGTGTTCTGGTCCCTGGACGAGTGGTATGTGGTCACCTGTTACCCTTCGCGCATGTTCATGTGCCTGATGCTGATATCGAATTGGTCTGCTTCATAGACTCAGGCCTTTACACGTCTTCTTGTTCGTTTTGGGTTCCACGACATCGGCAAGAAAGTCTGCACCTCGTAAGTCAACCCTTACAATATTCCAGCTTTGTTCAGCTCACGCTTCAACTCGTATAGACACGCAGATGGACAGGTTGGAGAGGTTAGCGATCCTTCTGAGGCTTTTTACCTTTCTGAAACCACCCCTTTTCGACGAGCATACGATGATGTCAATAGGAATACTCGGAGACATGAAAGTGCGGCTGGTCCTCTTAATAGCTCGTCTTACGACCTCACACGGGAGGTGTCGTCTATAGATTGGAACCAGCAAGTCAAACAGCTACTAGACACATTCGTGGTGGCTGCTACTGCTGCTATAGAACACTACACGCAGGCTATGTTGAATGTTTCTCAAGAAATAACGTGGGATCTTTTCTCGATGCCAGATTGAGTGTTTCATAAACAGGATATATATTTTGGAGCATAATCATCAATAAAACTATATTGAACGAGGCGATTTGATACAGGATCTACCAACTCACTAAGTCGGTACAACACTCTTTAACTCCGTTGGTGTGATATCAGGCCTCTTGATATACTTGATCCAAGAATAAGGGTCCTCCATCTCATCCTTGACTGTATCCTTCTGGGCGCCTTGCGGTGCAATTATACCGGGAAACTCGCCCGCCAATCCTACAACGCCCACCTCATCCTTGCAGTCCCCCCAAAACTGTAACATCTCTGCCATAAGCTCAGGTTGAATTTCTGAGAGGTCTTTTGTTTCCCCAGGATCCGATCTGATGTTGAACAACTCCCAACGCTGAGGACACTTGGGTGCGGGGACAAATGTGATCTTCCAGTCTCCACGACGGACCGCGCCTGAACCCTTGATTTCAAAACCAACTACGTAGTCATCGTCGCGAATCGGCGAGCAGCGGGTCATCTCTTCCAGTCCATCTAGGAAGGGCTTCCAACTCTTGCCTCGCAGAGGCATGACCGGTTTTCTGGCGTAGGTATGAGGATATTTTAGACCAGCATACTCCAGAATTGTGGGAACTGTATCCATGACTGTACAGAAAGCATCCGTTACGATACTATTCTCAACTCTAGCTAAGGTGCCGTAGCCGCCTGGGCCCACCTTGTGCCGTACCAGACAAAAGAGTCCCCGCTACCAATGTTTCCCAGGCTGTTGTCGTAGTACTTGTGCACATGATCCATAATGGTTGTTCCGACGAGAGTATATGCTTCATAGCTTGCTACTTCGGCGCTATTGTCACTCATGAACAATATGAGTGTATTGTCGTATTCGTTCTTGTCCTTGAGGTACTCAATGACGCGACCAATATTCCAGTCCATTCGGTCAACCATGCCAGCATAGACCTCCAAGGCTCATGCACTCGCAGCTTTCGTTTCTCCATCTAGAGATTCCCACTCGGTAGGCTCACCTGGCGTGGTTGTCATAGGATGGGGGGTCACTGATTTGTCAACCAGACCAAGGTCCCTAAGTCTTTGTAAACGCTTTTGACGAAGGGCCTCAGGATCATCTTTGTAAAAAACCGCGGTACTTGTCGCATATCTCCCTGGTGCTTGGAGGGGCTAGTGTGGTGCTGAGAAGGGGAGGTATGCGAAGAAAGGCTTTTGACGCGGTTCTTCTGTTTTCTCCGCTTTCCGTTTTCGGCGTCAAGAGCCCTTACGGCTGTTTCGAAGGGTCTTCCAGGCTCAAACTTGGGGTCTTGATATTTTGGCTCGTATGCTGGAAGGCTTTTAGCGATGTAAACACGTTTTGTGTGGTAAGAGAAAACATACCGTAACGATTGACACATCCAGGCAACAGAGCCAAACTCTTGTTGAATCCCCTCTCGTTCGGATGATGCTCAGGTTTGAGGCCAAGATGCCACTTTCCACTCATCAAAGTGAAGTAACCTCCATCTCTCGGTAATTCTGGTAGAGCGACAACTCTCTCATTAAGGTAATCTTCGTGGCCAGATTTCCCCTTATAAACAAGCGAGTTTCTAGTGATCTCTTGTAGTTGTCCCAGTCTGGTTGAGAGACCATCTTTGATACAAATTTTGTTGGTAACTAGATATAACAGGAATGATACGTGTCAAAGCGAAGAGCTATGGGTAAAGAAGGACATGTGCCCTTGCCATTAATTTGGATCTCGTACATTCACCCAGGTAAATTGCTGATTAATCTATCCCTCCCGTCATTCCCGTCAGAAAAGGCCAAAGGTTCTTGGAGCCGCTGTTATGGACGGAGCAATTCAGTGCCGGCTCTCGCTGCCGGCGGTAACTACCCTGGACACGAAATGGGGCAGGACCTTTTGTGGCATATCAGAATTTTGCTGATTCTGGGGTGCAGCAACGGTGATATCCCCTCACTTACCCCCCAGCACGGTAACCGATATTTGTTAGCCATTCACTTCTTACAGATATATGCGCTTCTGTTCCTTCAACTTTTTCTATGACATTAGTAACTTTGGATCTGTCCAAGGCATGCAATCGTTTGGCCGACAATTCGGTGCCTGCAACGAAGTAACAGGAAAACGTGCCCTCCAGCCGTGGCTTTCTGCTGTCATGACTTCAGTTCCTTTTTTCGGAAAGGCTTTGGGTACTGTGGTTTGCGGTGTTATCGCTGAGCGATGGGGTAGAAAGGTTGCCATAATGGGTCTTATCATGGCGTCTTTCGTGTGAGTTCTCTTTTCGTTTGAAATAGCTCTTGGCCTGCTTCTCGCTTAGACTAACCATTAATAGTGGTGATCTTCTTCAAGCTTCCGCTACAACTGCTGCTCAGTTCACTGTCGGTCGTTTTATCTCCTTTGCCATGACCGGTATGAGCATTGTAGTTGTCCCCATCTACCAGGCCTAGACGGCTCCCAAGGCACTTCGTGGCCTGATGACCTCATCGCTCCAACTCATGATTCTCTTCGGTGCTCTTGTGGCTTCTCTTGTGACATGGGGCACAGCTTCAATGGAGAGCAACGCAGGTTGGATCATTCCTGTGGCATTACAATTCTTCGCTCCTATTTTCCTTCTTATTCTCTGGTTCTGGGTCCCGGATAGTCCTCGATGGTACGTACAAAGCAATCAGAATCACATCAGCGACTCTGCTAACGTATTGTATTAGGCTTCTATCCAAGGACCGAGTGAAAGAAGCCTCCAAAGCTCTTGGTCGGATTCGAAAGGACAAGTCGGAGCTGGACATTGAGTTCGAAATACAGGCCATTCGGCATGCTCATTCGACTAATCACAAGGGAAAATGGTCTGAACTATTCGATGTCAAAAACAGACGTCGTACGATGGTTGCCATCTTGGCTATGTTTGGGCAGCAAATCACCGGTCAGGCTTTTGCCTCGCAATACTCAGTCATCTTCTATCTGTCTCGGGGATTCGGGCACACAAGCTTTCTGTTTTCCGTAATCAACTCCTTTCTTGGACTCGTATGTCTGCTTATTACATGGTACACTGTCGACATAATGAGTAGAAGAGTATTTCTGCTCACTGGAGGCACTGGTATGGCCATCTTCCTCTTTTTTGTGGGCTCAGTCGGGACACTTACCGATCCCAACGAGACACAGAGGAACAGTCTTGTAAGTATTCCAACCACGAACATTATCCGTTCTTGTGTTGTTTTTACTAACATATTTTAGGCCGCTTCCTTCATGCTCTTCTCGGCATCCTACGCCCTCTCATGCGCTCCCGTGTTTTACGCGATTCTCTCCGAAGCCGCATGGAGTCTCATCAAGGAGAAGACCAACCTTCTCGCCTCTCTCATCTCAGTCTTGAACACCTTCGTGACGTCCTTTCACTATCTGATTAAATTTTCACTCTATCAATGCGTACAAGGATAGCGAAAGCAACTTGGTCAGATAATCATACATTACAGCTGGAAAGGATAACCCAGATAAAGGGATCCGTACATATTGTAAGGACCAACTTCAAAATAGAATTGTTATGACCAAGATCGGGCGTATCCTCACATCCTAGGTATGTCTATTAATCGTACCTTGTATTTATTATTTTCGAGTGATGATTTATTGCATAACGTTAATCCTGCAACGCGTCGTCTCGCGTCGCGTTATAGTGCGTCATCTCCTTGAACCATTTAGAATATACAATTGGCAGAATCTGTATTACTAATCTGACAGACGCGTTAGCCCACAACATCTTAACAAGGCGGAAATGATCCTGCCTCCGTACAGGCGGTCAATTCCACTCTTGCTTGTTCCGTTATTCCACGCTCTCAGGTAGATATTGCATGAAAGAGTCAACGGGATTGGCTGGCATCTCCCGTTTTGTTCTAAGTACCTACACACAATAACAAAACAAGAGTGATTAACATTATATCGCTGTGATACGAATTAGAGGTTAAAATTTAGTCTTTCCTTAATGGTGAGCGAGCTAAACGAAAGCTAATTGTAGGTTGCTTTGTGCTTTATCTATTGTCTGTATAGTTGATGAATGTTGGTGAGTACAGTCATTCCTTGAATGCGTAATGAACCACGTCAATGCTCGTGAGAGAATTAGTCAATTAAATCCCATGGTCGAGTTGCAAAACATTTATCCTTACTAACGTGTCCAAGCAAACAGTCGAATTGTACTAATATAGGTCCCCATACTATAGTAATTTTTTTGTGCGTCATTTGAACCCGTGCCTTCTTTGATGGTTGCTTCCAAGCAATAGGGTAGGTTGCGAAAAAAGGCGAAACAGGCAAATATCCTGGCAGACATACCGGGCATGAACAATAAGCCGAGGTCTTCATCTGCCCTTTGGTTGCATAGAAACATGGGGAGATCATGAGTTTCAGCGATTTAGGTACTGGCCAGGTAAGACGACCTCCAAAATGTATGATTCATGGTGCTGTTGACCTGCCGAAAGCAATTGTCGCAGAATGTGATTGGTTAGTCCTGACCCAAGCGATGGAATGCTGAGCGGGATTTCCAAAACAGACGGGTTATTTCATCTCCGGGTCTTGAAACAAGTTCTCACATAGATCAAAGTGGTCCGTTTTAGCCGAGATCAACACAATGCCGGAAGATGAATGCCCGTCCCATCTATTTGGGCCTGAAGTCCCCCTAAAATGGTAACGCAGAGATTGAATCTCCGCATTGTCGAGCCACATGGCATTAATGCCGACGAGTCTAGATCACTTCTCGGCTGTCATCACCTGTACACAAGTTGGAAATACCCGTTGAAAAACTGGGGTGCAGCAGCAGTTTAATGAGTTAAGGGGGGAAAGAGACAGGGATCATCGACTTTAGCCTGAACCGTTGTCCCGTACCAAGTTCTTCCGATAGGCCACTTTGTATAGGGGTCTAACGAAGATCCAGCTTGAGGCGACATCTAACCAGGGTCGATATCTTCTTGGTGAGGAGATCAATTAGAACTATATAAGACCAGCTTGGCACAAAACAATCGTTCTTGGCGATCATCCACTCTTTGTTTCTCTGAACATTTCTGTACATATATTCTCAAGAATGAAGTCCTTCCTCGTCGCCGCTGTCAGCACCATCCTGCTCGTCGGCAATGCTGCTGCCGCTGCTGTTGAAGACCCTATTGAGATCTTCAACCGTCAGGCTGCTGGACAAGTCATCCGCCAATGCTCCAAGCCTGGCGTTCTTGCCCTCGCCTACGATGACGGCCCTGGCCAATACACTAACCAGCTAATTGACATCCTCGACCAAGCGGGCGCCAAGGGCACCTTCTTCTGGACCGGCAAATTGTACGGCTGTGTGTACAACAACCAAGCCGCCGTCAAGAAGGCCTACAACTCTGGCCACCAGATCGCCAGTCACACGTGGACTCACCCCCAGAACTTCGGCAGCCTGAGCACCGACCAACTGAAGCAGGAGATGCAAAAGTTCGAGCAGGCCATGGTCAACATCATCGGCAAGAAGCCCGCCTACATGCGTCCTCCTTACCTCGCCACTGGCGGCAACGTCCTTCCCACCATGCAGCAGCTCGGCTACAAGGTCATCACCAACGACGTCGATTCTGGTGACTGGAACGGCCAATCTGCTCAGCAGAGCCAGCAAAAGTTCCAGCAGGCTGGCGCTGGTGGCAATGGCCACATCCCTCTCATGCACGAGACCTATGCCAGCACTGTCAACACCTTGACTCCCTGGCTGATTAACTGGGCACGACAGAACAACCTAAAGATTGTCACTGTTGGTAGGTGGCAGTAGTGTGATTTGAGTTGAGACTATATGCTAATATGCTTACAGCTGAGTGTCTTGGAAACGCTGCTGGTGCTTATCAGTCTGGAACCTTCCAGGGTAATGGTCAGAACTATTGTTAAGTAATCTGATAGGTTTAGTAGTAGGGCTGAAGGTTCTAAGGGGGTACATCCTTCTATATGTAAATAGTTTTGGCTCGAAACCGAAGCCCGAGTCTTGTCAATACACTTGAGATGCCAAGCTAGAAAGTTGATCGTCCGCACGTGTTCAAAACTCAATATGCTCCAAGAATGGAGTTCTTACTACAACCGAGCTCTCATGAGAATTACAAGTATAACCGTTAGAGACTTTCAGTACAATGTAGTGGCGTTTAGGAGAGTTTACTGGAGGAGAAGCAGCTTGCTTGAGTTTCATTCTAATTAAGAACCTTGCTTATTTGCTAGTGGTAAGTCTAAGTGGCCAAGTTGGCTTGAAAGAGATATGTAAACTCATTAATGAGGTTTGTAAATTTCATGAGGCTAAGCCAATGATATAATATTCCTTTCAACCTCAAAAACAATGCCTATAAGACTAAGAAAATCATGTATACTACACATCACCAGTTTACTGCAGGTATGGCATGTATGGAGTTCCATTCTCCTGTGCCTCGCGGTGCAGTCTCTTGTTCTCCCTCCAAAGGCAGTATTTGAGGGTCAAAGCACAGGTAATACAAAGACTCCCCATTAGGAACATCAGGATAAATGCCAGGCGGTAGCGAGGCTCATCAGAGTCAATGAATAAGAACGGCGCTGTAACGTTACCAATTTGGCTAAGAACGTTACAGAGAGCCACCGAGACAGCCTTCTTCTCTGGAGTGTGGGCCAGAGTGGTAGAAAGCCACGTCTGAATCAGAGGGTTGGTACCAAACAGGCCTCCGATGAACAGATATGAAGCTGAGTATCGAGGAACAGTCGCCGTTGTAATCATGCAGATAACATAGCCAGCGAGACCAACGGCGATGGGAATCGAAAAATGCCATCCACGCTCTCCAACGCGATCAGAGTTCCAGGCCACGGCAATTGAAGTGGCCGCAGCAACACAGTATGGTGGGAAGGTAAGAAGAAGTGCCATGATCCTGTCGTAGCCCAGACCACGAACAATAGCTGGATAGAAGTTGGAGAAACCGTAAGCAGCCGAGATGGCGATGTTGACACCAGTAAGAAGCCAGAATTTATATTCGACGACTGTAAGCTTGACACCAGTCCAAATGGTAGACTGGATCTCAACTTCGGAGACTCTATCGGCGATGATCCGGACCTGGGCGACCTTGCGCATGTCTTCCGTCATAGTCCACATGTCACTTCCGCTCTTGGACTGAGGGTAATCAGGGAGGAGGAATACGGCAATGAAGGCAAATAATGATCCAAACAGAGCCAGAACAATAAAAAGCCATTGCCAACCGGCGACACCACGTGCACCCTCAAGTGTAGTGAAGACTGCTGCGGCGATCAGACCTGATAATCCGCTGGCCAGAGAGACTCCAGTGGACATGATGGCGATGCGGACGGCGATTTCTCGTCGGGTGTACTAGCTCGATATGACGTAGATAGCCTATGATATAGAAGACGGCCACAAATCAGTTCGTGTACTCTGTGAAGGGGACATGCTATGTTGAGCATAGCGTTGTGGAACTTACACCAGGAAAGAGAGGCGCTTCAACTAAACCAAGGAAAAAACGTCCGGCCAACAGACCCTCATAAGTCTTGACCCCGACAATAGCAGCAGAAACATCAGACCATAGAATGGCCATACCAGGAAGGTATAGACTCGGCCGAATCTTTCCGATGATCATATTGGAGGGGACCTGACCGAGGACATAGCTGCCGATCATCAGTGGGCAGGATTAACGAAGAAGTCGCCTTTGCACTTACCCAGCACTGAGGATGGATACAGCGGAACCAAGTTGCGATCCCTCCAACTTCAGATCCTCATCAAGGGTGCTCAGACGAGCTTGTCTTAGTGACCAAAAGGTCAGTTTCTGTATCAAAACTTCAATTGTACTCATTCGGATTTGCTTACCCAAGTGAGGCTCTGTCAAGATAGTTGAAGACATAAAGAAGCCAGAGCGTCGGCAAAAGGGTCATATCCAGCCGGCGAACAACCTTCTTCTCCAATTCTTTCCAATCTGGGATACCGAGTTTCGCAAACGCATGCTCGCGAGCAGAGATGGGCGTCGAATCGGCATTAACACGCTTCATACTACCCTCTTCATCGTGCTCCACATTCATAACGTTATCAGTGTTCGGCACTTCGCTCTTATCATGGCGCAATGGATCCAGGCTACCAGCTGGCTGCATCGCAGGATTAACACCGCTGGATGTCATAGTGGATTGCTAAAATAGCGACGATGAATGTGAGGTTGCTTTATCTGTCGGCTTCAATGTTGAAGAACCCGTTGAATGCCATAAAGAAGATGTAACCATTGTGGCAGAGATCTCTCGTTATATGTAGGAACATCTTGAATGGACAAATGATTGTTACCCCACAATGCGGGAAACCCCAGGTTTCCCTAGATTGCCCAGACAGCTAAGATTAATCGTAAGCTCAACTTGGAATCCTGTACTCCCGCAATCCCATCGGACATGCGGTGGGAAAAAAACCGCCGTCCAGCTTTACCCCATGGGGCTTCGGCAAACAGGCGATCCGGCGAAAACTATGACAGTAACAATGGTTTTTAAGTATTTGTTTGACGCCAAGAGGTGGTGCATTTATATCGCCGACGCAATTCCCGACAGCCACAATTTCATAGTTGACGGTGCGTCATACTCCCTGCAAAGTCTCATCACGAGGCAATGTACATCGACAACATGAGTTTATCTTCATCTAGTGTGCCGTTCAAAACTGCTACGAGTGTGACTCGGCTTGAGAACGACTCATGGAGCGCCAATATCTACCAGGACTACTGTGTAGGTGCAGGTTTGTCATACAACAAAATCAAACGAGAAATAATAGTTGACGTGGATAACAGTACCAAACGGTGGTTACGTGGCAAGCGTGATGAACCAAGCCGTGGAGAGTCATGTTCGGAATCTTGGCCTACGACAAGAGATCATCTCAGCTCAGCTCCAATATGTCAACCGTACTCAAATAGGTGAGGTAATTATCGCCATTGAGAAAGTCAAAAGTGGTCGTGCAACCTCCACATTCCATGCAACTCTTCTGCAAGGCCATGACTATTCAAAGCCACTGAGACGGAAGTGTGTTCTTGGCTACTATGTGTGTTTGGCTCCGACAACAGACGGCCTGACTCTTGCTACCGGCTGGCAACTCCTCCCTCCATCCCCACCCATTAATCTAGAGCGAGTTGTTAAGGGACTGGACCCGAACTGGTCGTTGGAGGCGTCTCGTATCCAGACATCCCACTTGGCATCACTGGGATTTGTCCGCGCCGTGGAAGCAGCCTTTGAGTCGTATTACCGGCGGCAACCCGCTCGCAAAGGACTGGAGGACTGGAAGACTCATGGATTCGCCTGAAAAGCAGTGAACGATTCACCAACGCCATATTGCCCCTTATTGCGGATGCGAAGCCCTACATCGTTGAAGGTTGGAGGCCGTTACCAGCTAGCGAGAGCAAGGATGCGGAAGCGATGCCATTCTCGAGGAATGAGGCATTTTGGTACCCAACGCTTGTTATGAATCTAGACATTAAAAAGCTTTTGCCACAGGAGGGCGAAGAATGGCTTTTTATCAGGATAGAAGCTAGGAAGATCGAATAAGGGCGGCTTGACTTGCAAGTTAGCATCCTGGATCAAAATGCCACCATTCTGATAGCGAGGTCCTTGGGAGCGAAGCTTCACTGGTCAGTAAGAGTCTAGTATGCTGAGGCTGGGAGACTTACAAAAAAGTATGTCGTGAACCAGTGGGAGACTGATGCGATGCAGTTGGTGATGGCAACCAGAGCACCACGCTTTGTGCGAGGGCGAGCGACGTTGGTTGTTTCCCAAGGAATATGGACCTGCCCCCATTAGCATGAGATGATGACGAAGCTGAGCGACTCAGTACTTACATTCAGGCCGACGAAAGGTCCGGCACACAAGAGTAACATGCCGAAGTACCGAGCACCTGGGTTCAGGGTAGAGATGATGATGACGACGCCGACGATGCATGCAACTGTGCTACCAATGATATGCCAGCAATGCTCCATGTGCTTTCCTGAAGACCACGGGATTGCACAAGTGGCGAGGTCAGCGAAGATGTACAGTGGCGCTTGGATGAGATACGTCATGAGGTTGCAGTATCCCAGAGTTTTCACAATCTGGACCAGTCAGCCATGTTGAGACTTTGCAATGCTTTGTGCCGGCGACTTACCGATGGGAAGAAATCTTTGAACGAAAGAGCGACGATGAGACCAAAGTGGAGCACCGTGAGTATCCAGGTGAACGAGTCTTGACATGCTAGCTTGACACCTTCCCAGGCACCACCTTCGTCGTCCTCGGACTGTCCGCCTGCTGACACCATCATCCGATATTGGGCCATCTCTCACATCTCGGGCGTCATGAAGTATGTGCCTGTATTGTGGAGAAAGTTTGGGATGCACCAGAATCCCATCGCAGCGACGAAAAGCCCGACGATGCCTGTGAAAGTTGGAGTCAGCCTAATATCTCGACGTCGGGGAACCAAATTTACTCACCCTCGATGATAACAAACCACTGCCAAGCACGCATACCGGCAACGCCGTTCATGTTCTCCAAAACACCGACCGCAAGCAGTCCAGAGAAGATGTTAGAAGCAATATTTCCAGCATGCCAAATGGCCATTCTTAAGGGAGCCTCTTCCTTGGTTTACCACAAGGAAGTCATTAAGCTAATCATGGGAAGGAAGGGGCCTTCAGCCACGCCTACCATAAAGCGGCATAACAAGAAAGACCACCCACTAGTCATAGCAGCCATACAGACTGTGACGATAGACCATGCAACGACATAGGCCGGCATCTGCCACTGGGGTAGACCTTTGGCGAGATAGACAGTAGCAGGAAGTTGGGTGATGATATAGCCGACGTAGAAAAGCGAGATTCCGGCAGACCACCTGGTATCAGACATGTGCAGGTCTTCCTGCATACCTGCGAGCCGAGCATTTGCCACGTTGATACGGTCGAGATAGCCCATCAGCAACATGAGCGTAACAACCGGCAGGAAAACCCAATCCAGTTTGCGTTTGAGCTTTTTTTCGATGTGCTGACGTTCCTCGAGGCTTTTATTGGCCAAGAGGGGGAACAGAGGGAGGTATTCGTCTTCTGCCGCCTCCCCTTCGACATGGGTGGCAGATTGCTTCTCCATAGAACTGGCATGGGATACTGTGCGTTGTACGGCCATTGTCGTTTACCGTGGTTGGCAACAGTGTACTAAATGTGGTTTCTAGTGGATAAAGGAGGCCGATGGAGAAGATTGGATATACATCATTCTTGTTGCAAGGACAGACTGTTTTATTCCTGGACAAAGGGAGTAGTGCGCGTACATGTACTGAGCATGTTAGTACAGAACGCTGAGAATCCAATCAGAGCGTGGAGTATACCACAACGACTCGAACAAACGGATTGAACCCCGCGTTGTAACTGATCTAGGCCCTGGGGCTGTGCTAACACCTCTGCGAGCCTGGGTTCCCCGCGGATACCCCAGATTGTACGACCTTGGCGCCATCTAGTGTGGGGAGGACTAGAATCTTAATTTGATGGTGCCGGCGTTTCGGGACTTTGGTGATTCCAGACCAATGCTCGGGAAGGCTGAAGATATTGGATTCTGGTGTGGTGAAGTAAAAAGCAGACACTCTACGAACTACGCACCACGACAAACAACGAACTTATAGCCACTTGCCAACTTCTAAATGATGCTAGAAAATGTCCGTACTCAAACTCCGAATTGAAGGCCGACTTCACAGAGTGTACTTCCACCACCTGGAACACCATGCGTAGCGCCGATGACTGGTTCTTAGGTGTTCGAGGGGCTGTGGCGTTGGTTAATTTTCGCATGCGACGGAAGCAGGGAACGGCAGGGCCATCACCTGTTGTATGACGTGCAGCTGGTGCGATCTGGATGTAGAAGGGTTTATCTGATGAGCTGAGGGCCTCAATACGAGAGAGCCTGGAATAGTGTTTAAATGTCAGTACTGAAACAAACAGCGAGGTAGGAAAGGATGGTTTCCTACGCTTCGGCTCTGATAACATCAGTTTGATGATAGCCCTTGTAAAACATCGGCCGCTTGCCATCCTGTGACAACACCAAATTGTTGTATTCATACTGGTATGGGTGCACCTATGAATGTTGAGCAGGGGACGTTGTCTTTGGTTGTTAAGATGACTTACCAAGACATCTGTGGGATCCCAGCCTTTGGGCTTATTCACATAGGTGGCTAAATTGATGTCGTTCATGAATTTGCCCATATCTTTCCGGAATGTTAGGAACGTATGTGCCGAGATGGTAGTACAAATGAAGCCTACATTCTGTCCTGTACCCTGCGGACTTAAGCCAATGTGGAAGATAAAACCCATCCTACTTCGAGTAAATGAATTTATCGTATGTACCTCATTTGCTGTATTAAAACCATTTTCATATGTTTTCCCATGAGTCAACATGCCCTGGTGGCCCAACTCGGGTGAGGTTAGTATTGTGAGACGCCTGACGTCTCAAGAACGAAGTTCGACTGGGACAACATTGAGCGACTGTAGAAAAGTGGTTCTCGAGCGTGATTCCCTGAGTCGCCAGCACATTTGTGTACAGCCGGCAAGGCCAGGGCTGCTAAGGTTCCGACCAGTAATCTCTTCATTTTATCATGCTTTGGAATTGCGACTGCTTTATACTGAGCTTCGCCCAGGGAAATGGAGAGGAACTGAGCAAAACATTTTTATTTGCACAGTTATATAAAATTTCTTCGTTTGACGTAGTATATGAAAGTGACGTTTGTGGAGCCCAGGGGTTATTTAACACTCGTTCAATCCTCCATGTATTTCTTTGCATGTTCTCCCCGTGCTGATCTCTGACTGTTTTCAGTTTCGTCAACTTACTCCACATAGCCTAGTCCAGTCTAGATTAATCACTGAACCCTGTTACCGTCGGCTCCCCACTGCTTTTCGGTGGAGGAGGTCAACCAGGTGGTGGTGGCAAACCCTAGATTTATAGTACTGGCAGTGATAGATAGCTACATATCAAATTGGAGACAACAGTTAGCTATATATCAGATTGGAAGACACATTCTTCATATTTCATATATACCATTCGCAAACTGCATCATTCTCTAGTGAATAAAGAAGACTCAGCTCATCACACTTGAAGATATATAAGTGAAGAGGAAATTTCTTCAATTGACACTACTAGATGTACTCCAAGTTCTAAATCACTACATTCCCATCTTGCGATATAACAGCAACAATACATTTACTCCTTCACCTTAGTTCTTAATGTCAAAGGTCTCATTAGTAGTCTCATGCTTTACAGGACGGCTAACCAGTGGCTTCAATCCAGGAAGGGCGACAACAGTAATGGCAAGCGCCATCTCAACCATACTCAGTGGATCTAAAAGCCGATGTTAGACATCAGGTTCCGATAAGGAGAGGTGTGATGGATGGAGGTAACTTACAGACAAGGTTTTCCTGTCCGGTGCCGACCTTGAGGGTGATGAATCGGACCATTGTGGTACAAATTGTCAGAGCTCCAAGTACAAAAGTAACTGTAACGCCAGTAGAGGGCTTGAGAACGCCTTGAATGAGTAGGATCAGGGGAAGAGCGTAAACTATGAAGCAATCGTTAACACGTGGAGAAGTCATCGAAGTGTCCATTATCACCTACCAGCAAAGTAGCAAGCCAGATTCAGGGTGAAGTTGAGAATGAAGGGCTCAGGTGCATAAAAGACACTGCAAGCGCCCTCTTCTTGAGACCACTGGACAGAGACATCTTTTCCACAGAAGAATGTATCGTCAAAGAGAATAACAAGGTATGAGACACAGACAAACGCAGTGATGCCGTATAAAGTCTTTCGCATGGCGGAACTGACGCCATTGGAGGGCAGAAAGTACGCCCAATAGAATGCCAACATACTCAATTTGGGAAATCCCATACCGAAATCGTAAAAGTAGTTCGAGGCAAAAGAGATCTGATCATCTGTGTTAGTTACGGCCATATCGTGGTTATATCTCGGTGTTTATACCTTTGAGAGCTTGACTGACGTCTCGTATTCATCCAAGACGCCCATCTGGTATGTGAGTGTGTCGCAGATGATGAGTGCTAGAGCATTGAGAGCTGAGACGATCAAAAGCCAATCTGAAGTATCGAGTTTCGCGCGAGCACGGAACAGACGAGCGTAGATTCGGAGGCCAACGAAGAGGTACGAAACTGCCAGGAGGATCCATTCCGAGATCCAGAAGTATGTCAGCACAAAACAGAAATGTGTGGCCATTGCGGGCGGGCGAGATGGCTTACCATGCAATCCTTTCCATCAATAAAGAATGCCATGTTGAATGCTGGCAATGGTTCAAAAAAGACAATGGGAAGGTAAAACTTGATCCAAAGGGACTGAAAGAGCGTGGAACAATGCAGATCGGGTTTAAGCTATAAACAACCATTTTCTTTTTACCTGGACCCTTGCGGCGTTGGACACCACAGGGAATTAAAAAAAGAACCCACCTCGGTTACGAAAGAAAAGTCAAACAGTTCATCAACAGCGCATGAATGTGATACAAAGAGGTCCCCGGAAGGATGTGGCGTGATATTATCCGCTGCATTTGTGTGGCGCATATTCGGACCAGAAAGACCAATACCAATCGAAGGCTGTTGTTGTGCCAGAAAACACGGGTGGAGGAAATTAGTAATAACGGATTTCTGCATCGTCCATGGGTTGAGACGGAAAGAAGACTGGACTTTTCTGATTAGCATGGGAGACCCTTGAGCAACAATGAGATTTAATCGATTCCTTTGGCTAACGGCTTCTTGTCCGTTGGGACCGGTAAGCCGAGAATAAGCCCTGCACAACATCCTGACACATAACTTGGGGAGAGTAATTGAGACGTTCCATTTGTTGGTTGTGCTGATATGTCCAACAATGCATGAGAGAAGCAAAGCTTCATTTACACGCCAATGGCAAACCAGGTAGGCACACCTCGTCTTCGGAGATTATTCTTATTTCAGGCTTCTACGCCACATTGCGAAAAGAACGATGTGTCGTCAAAAAATGAACGGAAGACCTGTTGGTTGTACGAAAGGATAAAGGCTATATATAACGCACAATAAGACTTTTGCCTCTGTAAACATGCCATTTGAAGAATGAACAATTGTAATTTATTATGTCCGGGTAGTTCCCCAATCGACTCCTGTTTCGTATTGACTGCTTACCCCGCTCCCTCATAGAGCGCGACAGGCATTTTTCCGTAAAGGTGTTATTATTCCGTACCGGTCCCTGTTCGTCTCTCTGTCCCCCGCCAATCGCCATCTTCCCGTTGTTGGTAAGTCACGCTTACGCGGGCCGACTTGTAGATCCCTTGGAGGTTCGTCAGCTCCACTTCACTACCCGAGTCTTCCTCAGGGACTGCTGCTACGCGAGCAGTGGTTCCATAAGGCTCAGCATGATGGTCTCGGCCGCTAGAAAGCTTGTTGAAATGACTTGCCGATGTAACTGTTGCTGAGTGCTTGTGATATCCAGAACCCGTCTGTGTTGTTCCTTGTTTTGTGGAGCGTAGACCGAAGCCGTGAAGGAGAGATTTGAGTGCTGGTAGAGACACCACGACAATCGCAGCCGCTAGCTCGGTCATTGATAACACATCTGAACCCAAGATGTAAGTAAGTGCAGTCAACATAGTGGTTACAAACAGTCATGACTTACAAACATTAGTCCATGCGTGAATTGTATCGATGGTGATAAATCGGCCAATACTTGCTCCCACTGTGATGATTCCCGATGCAAATATAGCAACAAGACCAAGCATGTACCGTCGACTAAGTTGAAGACCAAAAAGAAGAGGAAAAGGTAGAATGAAGACTGCGTTCCTAGGTCAGCGCAGTCAGGTAGATGTGAGTTGATGAAGATATACCTAAGATGTCCGAGACAAGGTTCATTGCCCAGTCAATGCGAAAGACCATCTTCGATGCGAACGTGCTGCAGTCTCCCTCTGGATCCCAATTGACCGCGACATTGGCACCGCACCAGAAAGTATCCAGGAAACAAGTTGTTATCATGAACAGCGCAGTCAATGCCGTGCTAGCATAGAGAGCCTTGCGCAGTATTGGGAGTGTCTGTGGAATAAGCTTGAAGTAAAGTGATAGCAACGCCAGTTTCGGTAAATAGATTCCAGTATCATAAAAGTAGTTCCCAGCGAATGAGATTTCGGCCAAAGCGATCTGGTCTTCGATGCTTCGCGGCGGCGCATTCGGATCGTATTCGTCCATTCCTCCCAAGTTATACGCAGCTGTGTCGGTTCCAAAGAGAGCGGCGGCATCGATCCATGATGCGATGAGAAACCAGTCACTGACGGTAAGGGCTTGACGTTGACGGACGGTTCGAAGAGTTAATCGGGCAAGAACAAGGATGGATGCTACCCCGAAAAGCATGGCCTCGATGGGCTGCAAGATCATTCACTGTTAGCAAGCGAGCACGACCCATGAAAGGATTTACAGTGTGGAGTTCGATTGGGACTTACCACGACGGCCTCTTTGGCGACGCCAGGCATAGGGAGTGAGAGTCAATAAGACAGCAACTGTCTCTAGCTTTATCAATATGGATGATCTTCGTCACAAATTCACTTCTAACGAAGACGGGACTGGCGTCATTAAATCCAGAAGCCCCTTCCGTGTCGTCTGACACACATAAAGGCTGCGGGTGGCATGTCAAACGTCAAGCAAAAGGTTCACTATACATCCGCACACTCAAACTTCGGTTTAAAGGCTAGAACGGATTTTACGATCTCGTTTTGTGTGCATGTTCGGCGAAAATAATCTCGGAGCTCAGGCACACTCACTCGGTTTCATGCCAACTCCGGACCTTTTGCGGAACAAGCATATGTATCTGTCTCAAAGTGGTTGGAATCAGGGGTAAAAGGTGCTTATGCTCGGCTCTTCAATTGTGTGGCGTTATTTCAAGACCACTGTTGGCCCGTCTTATCCGTCTGCAAAACGGTAAATTGCGAGACACATACAGCCATTTGTCGAAATCACAATGTCTAATCCGATGGCCACGACGATGACAAGGATTGCGAAACTGCCGTCGGATGAGAGTGGACTCTCCCAAACAAAGGTACAGTGTTGGTCAGCTTAGAGGAAGACTAAAGTTCCATGTCACGCATTCGGTTTTCTCTTTTCGGTCCGTTGAAGCATGTTAATGCGGCACCAAATTAACCAACAGTACACGTCTACGGCACAGTTACTGACAAATTTCCAGGATATGCGAATTGCGACAATACTGCAATGATATCTGGCTAATGGTGCCGCTAGAATCCTCAATGGCGAGTTGGGAGTGTCGGGGCGAGTTCCGAAGCGATCGACATGACTAAAATTTGTGGCAGAGATTTAATCCATGCTGAATGCTCAGTAGAGTTGAGCTTGGCGTGGTAGATCAATTGGGGTAAAACAGTCTGTCGGGATGGTAAAAGGGTTTACCGCTAACAGTTAATGGAAAATATCAGCAATGCGGTTAATATTATGCGGTTAACATAATGCGGTTAATATAATGCGGTTAATATAATGCGGTTAATATAATGCGGACAATATTATGCGGTTAATATAATGCGGTTAATACGCGATTAAGCTGGCTTCTTGGGCTGTTTATTTTTGTACTCTAAGCCCTACTCTTGCCCCGACATGGGAGACTAACAGGGGCAGGAAAGGAGTGGGTCGCAAGACGTAGGATCTTCGGTTAGGTATCTTAAATTCACGGTCTCACGAAGAAATGCACGTTCATTACCAAGAGGATTCGATTTTGAAGACTAGTATTATTCCGCGATGTAAATTGCAATGCAAAAGCAAATTCTAAGGAATTAGTAAAGTTGAACAACGCCTGATGATAGAGGTACATCTGGATTGTAAAACAACTGATGACCTTACCCGGTCAGGATCACATGATCATCGACGCCCGATGTCACGTGGCTGCATCGCGTACTGAATTATGCAATGACTCACGTGTTCCTAATACGAACTGGGCTAGGGACCTCTTAGTTCGAATCCCGGTCCAACAATTTTACAAAACATTACTTTCTTGCTTACGACTCTGATGCAACCCTTGCTGGCTGTACCAGGGGATAACCTGGAGATAAAAAGCTAAAGATATCTTCCTACTGGAGTAGGTCTAATGGCGAGAGTACTGTAGGAGTGTGAATAGCTTATTCTTAAGGTCAACCTGCAGTGTTGAAAATATAAGAAAGAACTGGAAGAAAAAATCTCTGATACGACGTTCTTTTCTTTAAAATCCTATATATAACTTTTCGATTTCCGACTCTATCTTATTTAGTTCTTTACATAAGATGACAGAGTCTCTTGTATAGGATAGTAGTTCTGCACAGTTGCTCTCTACGGCGTCTTTCATTAACTCCTACCTATTAATCTACCCAATACTTACAACCCAGCAAATTAACCAAACTACTTATTGTTCTCTATCTTAGTAAGGTCGTTTCATTCTATACATGAGCAAGTGATTTTACCTACCTGAATGCTGCAGGTATATATATCCTTCATTATGTGACTCCAAATGTTGTTAATCGAAATCATGCAGTTGAGGCTGTAGGAACCATGCTTATCAATATTGAACCATTGCAGAATAGTTGAAGGGCCAGACTTCTAAATACATCACCCGAGCACTCTGATTAGACCGTTTTGGTTGGCTGTCTAAGCATGTCGTCTCCACGTTGCCTAGGATTATGGCGGCGGTTAGTTTTTCTGGTCGTATTGCCGAGATAAAAGTGCCGTCATATCCATCGCAAAAAAGCCTGATTATCACATAAAAGTTGAATGACTGCAGAGACAAATTCCTGAAGGAACCAAAATTTCAGGTTCTAACAGTATAGACGTAACTCACAGACGAGTCGCAATGTTGTGCGCCTGACGATGGGCAAAATCATATCATAGGCTAAGTTCCATGTCCCTGATTCGTGTTCGAGGCTGAATTCATCATTCAAATGTCGCCATCTATTTAACGGAAAAAAGAAAGAAAAAAGGAAGAAAAAAGAGGAAGAAGAGGAGTAAGAAGAAGAAGAAGAA
>JAAVUI010000264.1:0-34017 GCA_014899075.1 Fusarium goolgardi
TGATCCATCCATCCATCCATCTTTTAAAGATCAGAGTTCAGAGCTGCTGCGCTTGCGGCGGCGCAAAGAGTTCCTATCTGAGAAACAAACGCAACACAATACATCTACTCAGCCGCCTGCCGTCAGCTGCACATAATATTATCATAATTGCGGCAATATGGTCGCACCGCACCGTCCGTCGTTGCCGTTCCCGTTGGAGATAGTCATCGTCAGCGGTGCAGTCAGCAGATGGGACATAAACCTGTTCTTACACTGTACTGCCCTTTGTCTTTTTCTGCCATGTGGCCTTTTTAACGCGTACGTCGGGTATCTTGGAGCCATCATATCTTATCATCCTCCACCCCACGCGCGGGGAAATGGTTCGCATACTGTAGATAGCCTCGCTCAAATAGGTAGCTCGATTGAACTTGTTAATGCAAGCAAGCTTTAAAAGACGGCTACATACTGCCTGCCCGTACCATGCTTATCCACACTCCCCCCTCTTTTTTGGCGCGTCCCGTCGTCCCCCCTGTCAGATCCATTCTCTCACTCAACAAGGCCAGGACGCGGAGCCTCCTCCACTGCCTTGCCTTGCCTTTGCCTTGCGTCTGTGAATGCTTGCTTCCCCGCAATCAGGACCCATCACCAATGCGTCCATACGTGGTGAAGTCTGGCTTGGCCAGCGTGGCAGTTTTACAAAAGAACAAGACAATATCAAATAGCATATCGCAGAATACATACCGCCAAGATAAAAGGAGAAAAAGCTGGCGAGGTGAGGCCTGCTGCCTACCTACGTATTTGCATGCTCATTTGTTCAATAGTCTCACGCAAGGCGGTGATAGTACCGCCGGGATGGCTGGGCTGGGCTGGGCTGAGTCTGCCCTGCTAGGCAACATCCAATCCATTTTGAACCACAAAATTGAATATCGCAAATGCCTCTTTTTTTTTTTTGCATGCACAGTGTGTCTGGTATCTCACGCATCATCAAAGTTGGGATGCGACACGGATGGTGGGAATACATATAAGCCCAGAATAATCCCACGAGGTAACCGTACCATCGACTCATGGAAAGGCCCGAGCTTTGATGATAATGAAAGTGAGGCTGGATCTCTCGTTTTCCCCTTATCATTGTCGTTAGTATCTCTCGGCCGGTTCCCAGCATCGTATAATACAAGATGAATCGATCAGTTCAACTTTGACCGAGGCGGATCCACGGCCCACTACAAGTTTTCTCACCTCCCACCTAGATACGGATACTGTGTCGTTTTTGTTCTCCAAGACAGGATCATCAGAAATGTCTAATAACACTTTCGAATTAGATTACATGAAATACCAACCCGTCAAGAGATAGATATTCCACTTTCTCCATTTAGTAAACACCGCCAAGTTTTGATCCCCCAACAATGCGGTTTTATTTTCTAATGACTTGTCTTTGTTTTGTCTTAGCTCTTTCAACCAGATGTCAACTCGTATCGAACAAAACACACCGTATTATTCTCCGCCACGAGACAAAAAACGAGACATGATTTACGATTACGAGCATCACACGAAGTAATTCACCTGCAAAAAAAATAAAAACTCGAAATATAGTTCATCCCTTGGATGCGCACTGATCCTCCCTTGACTCTTAGAAAGAAGAAAAGAAGAGAGAAAAAAAAGGGCTCAAATTAGTCTACAGATCCAGTAACTCCATCCACTCATAAACAAGACCGTCCATCCATCTTGACTCCAACACGTCGGATTCAACCCCCAACACAAAAAAGATAACCCGAAATGTTCCCCCCGTTAAAAGTTTTTACCACATGGGAGTGTGTGTGGTGTGAGCGACAAAAGATGGGTCAACAAATAACAATAAGAGAACCATCAAAAAGAATTCCCTCAGAATTTCAACGTATTGGCCGGTTTTCGGCACCATTCGGCAATCCCGAATAGCTTCTATTTTCTTTCTGTGAATATGCTTTTATTTTAAATCGTTTCAACATCGGTATAGTGGAATGCTTCGCTGGTTCTAGGGCATTCGTTATCCCAGGCCCTCGCTCATCCCCGCAAAATACGCTATTGGAATGAATGGATCCCCCTTGTCGTGTCATGTTCGGTGGTCCAGGCCTCAAAATGTAAAAAAAGGAGACCCGGGCAAGGTCCCCAGTCTCAAGACCAGGGACGAGATTCCGGTTTCTTGGCTAAACCCACCCCCAAAGTCATTGCTCTCTCTTTCACCGTGCGCCGAGTTAGAGGTTCCAGGACGGGATGCCTTGTTTGGTGTTCAGGGTTAATTGCCACTGTGGATAGGGGATTGATGACCCTTAGACACCTTCTAAGAAATCATTATCTTCAGTGACGACCACAGTGCGGCTCAAGCTCAGCTTTCCAGCACAGCCAAAGCCATTCCCCCACGCCCTTTTCAGCGTCGTCTGCATTTGCCACGCCCCCTCCAGCCAAGACCCGCCACACCTCCACCTTCACCTGAGGCTCCAGTAAATTACACCCCCCACTCTCTAAAACAGTCGGTACAGCCTTTGGCCAGTGTCTATATCCATCAGCCTTCCCCCCCGAGATCCCCTTCCTGAGGCTTCTCGCTTTCTTCCTTCTTGAATATCTTATATACACAATACAATACAACATTCACGAGATAACTGTCACAGCCTTGGATTCAGTGTTTTCATATATTTTTTGAGCTGGACCTCTTTTATTATTGTTGCTCGACGCAATAACAACGAATCATCCACACACCGTCTATCCCTTAGTGTAGAGTGCCACCTTCTTTGTTTACCAGGGCGTGTCCATTCCATTCCCTCCACAGAAAAACAAAGCCTTCTACCACAACAACAAAAAACAAAGCACCACAAATAAATATCCCGACTTTTCCGCGTGAAGGAAAAACAAAAGAACAAATCAACCAAACCTCTTTCTTCTTTCTTTACACACACACAATCAGTCATCATGACTCACTCAACCGAAACTTACTACTACTACGTCCCCAATCTTCAGGCTCTCGACCCTACAGCCCGCGAAGTCGACCCTTCAGCTTACGCCTGGGTTCAGCCCACCATCATCGAGGATGAGGATCTTACCTTTGGCGGAAAGTCTCTGAGCGCTTGGTACGAGGAGGATCGTCGCCGTCACAGCAGTGGCAGCGGCAGCAGCGGCAGCAGCAGCAGCGACGAGGAGGAGCGCCGCGGCCGAGAGCGCGTGCGAAGAAACTACTCTCGCTCTGGCAAGTCGCACAAGAAGTAAATGCGACGCGCAATTGGGAGAAGAGAGACATCAAGAAAGCGGTCACCGACAACTATGATACCCCCTTAGAACAAACACACCCGCAAACAACCTCGACCTTACCGCCGTAACATCTTGACTCGCCTATCTTCTACCTACTCTACCATCTCTACCACCTGAAATCTCGCCATCAACATCAAACTCTCAATCACTCGACACGTCCACATGTGAAACGACTACAGAACACTCCAGATCTTCCCCACAGCTACTTCCCCACGCCACGCATCGCCACACCTCTTTCGCTTACCAACATCACGACCTGTACAACCTCTTTCGCTCTCAAACCACACACCACCTCTCGGGCATGCTTCTACGACCAACCTCTAGCATTCAGCATATCAGCATTTCAGGAACTTTCCCACAGAAGGGAAATCGCATCTTAGACCTCTTTTTCACTGCGCAACGAGGAAGACTCCTTGTTTGCCAACGGCGTTGTATTTTGTCATTATTCTTGTACTTTGTCTTTTTTTATACTCTGCATGCATTCGGGATACCCCATGTTGGATTCGTTACGTTACTACAGTTTCGGTGTGTTTTCGCTGGGCCTGAGGCCGGCTGCACTCGAACGGGGAAAGGGAAAGGATAACGGGAATTATCTTGAGTCGACTCTTCTTTCTTCTCTCCTGTGGATGGGAAGATATGGGAAGAGTAATGATGGGATGGCGGCGATAAAGGCCGCTAGAGGTAGCATAGCACCCCACACACTGAATGGCAGAAATACCATAAGTTTAACACTACAATATGTCGCCCCAAACACGTGAATGTCTGCGTGCAGTTACCTACCAGTGGTCGTTGATACTCACAAGTCCACACGTTTACAACGTTGCAGTACTTGACAGTTCGCATCATGCCCTCTCTAGCATATGATCCACACATGAGGTCACGCACTTCTGCCGAAGCCACGTGCAATCCTCCGCTGCAACAACCCAAGGCGCGCATATGTAACGTACAGAAGTGCATATTACAAGAATTCGACGTTTCATCTCGATCGGATTCTCGAGTCAGGTTGAACAATCCCATGCATGCATGCATGCGATGACGTCGTTGAATGTCACTAGGCATACAATAAACAGTATAGCCTCATGATGCCGAGCCAAGAAAACACAAGCCATCATCAGCTGCAAGACAACGATTCCGGAATACCATTCATAAATGATGGATTTGATAGGTTATTCACGGTATAGTAATCATAACAAGACGAGGTATCGCGTCGCTCTTTTGTTTACGGACCGTCTCCGTATCGTTCGTTGACGTGCGGGGTCATTTGAAGATCATACACGGTTTTGATGATGGCACGGTTTTGTTTTGGACAAAACTTGTTTGGAAATGACGAGTCTTTATTGTTTAATAAACGAAGAACTGTGTCTGGAATTATTATCGTACTTACTTTATCGTCTTGACGTGTGGTTGGTTATACGGTTCAACGATCAACGCCCGTACATATGAGGATCGACTTGGGGTGTTTATAGACAAAAGTGCGGGCACCAAGATAAAAGCACCCTTTATCCCACTCTCTTGAAGGAGCGATGGTACATTTAATTTGACACCCTGTGGCCATTCCGCGAATATGATGTGAATGCGCCTCGTATGCTCCGATCCCATATGAGGTTATCCATGCACAAATAACTACCAAATCTGTCGCATTCTTGGTGTTGATGAAAGACACTCAACTAGTGATCGACGTCCCACCAGTAGCCGTTCCACTTGACAGCTGTCTACCAACTGCTCGGGTCTTGCGATGGGCTGCTAGTCAAGGCTAGATCTGCTGTCCACGGATGACAGCGCTGATCAAAAGGCGAAACAACGGGTCTCGAACAGTAGCTAAAATGATGGGTTTCTAGATGGTTTCCGCCCAGCAGATGTTCCCTTGGAGGTGATTTACTGCGTCGCTCCTGCCTTTGCATCATGTCTTTGTCAGGTTATCATCTGGGACTTTTACAATGACGGCATCCATTTCTTTCTCTTACATCCTGCTATAACTTACAACAGCCATATCGTACTTTAATACAGTTACTTGCACTCGCTTTCCAACATGTCGGACGACGAAATGATGGGTTCTGACCTGCTCAACAACGATCACAGCTATGACGAAAGTGATAATGAATCCTAGGAAAGATTGCAGCAGATTTTCGAAGAGATGATTGAGGAAGATCTGGGGTTTCTCGACGAGGAGGACGAGGACTCGATACCACGTTCGCAGATTCATGACTATTCTGGCCCGGACATGAGTGACTGGCAATTTTTTGCCGAGTTCATGCTAGCTGCGTTTATGCCCAATGAAGAAGATTCAGAGGACGAAGATACCGCTCCATGGGTGAGTACTTTTGTTCCCAACCTTTGCCCACACAAAGGGCCAAGTACTAACTAAATCGATCATGTAGCCGGATCCCAACGACTGGAAGAACGAGAACCCAGGAAACGGCGATATTCCCACCTTGAGAGAGTTTGCTCGGGGTCAAGAGTAGAACTACCCGGCCGAATCAAAAGAGCGATACAAAGGAAATGTTGTTGAGAACTGGTTTGCAGTGACGGAAAGGACGAGAAATCTCGGGATCGTATGGTACGTCTTTGCATCCATCGATATCACACCCGGTACTGATGATTATTCCTGCAGGGACTACGAAGTCGAGGCCAACACATTGTAAAGCGTTTTCAATTGAGCGCTGTTTTCTTGCTGGTGGGAACCATGAGTACTATAAATGTATAAGAGGTGGTTCTAAAGAATGCTTTACTCGTTACCCTGCACCTTGACTCGTGATATACTAGCTCATCTCCAAGACTCGCATCATGTCCCGTTCGAGCCATTCGCGTGCCCTTTTGTATGATGATTTAGCGGTTCTCTAAATCTTCAAAAGTTTTCTCTCACAAGAGCAGCAACCATAGACATAAAACCACAAAAGGCCCTGTTTTCACCGAAGGGTTCAGGATCAGGTGGATCCCGGAAGTTAATGAGCGTCAAGTCTTGACCAACTTTCAACTCCAACCATATCTCTGCTATCAGCCCCCGACGATCGCTTATGTCAAGGTCTGCCCAGCCCATCATATTAATATGAAGAAATAGCTCATAAAAGAACGGGAAGTACCAGGTGACTGGAATATAATCATCGTCAAAGACTGATCCGTTCTGTGGCAGCTTGAGCGCCAGTTGTTTTCGGCCGCGCTCAGTCTCTTGCATGGCTCGCAACGCGTCTTTGCGGAGGTAGTCGGCGAGATCGTAAAGTATGGTCTGCATGTCCTCTCCATCTCTCATTACCTCAGGCAAGTAGCAGCCCCAGAGCATCTGAAGACTCTTGTTAGTAACTCATTTCTGCCAGGTCTTCAAAGCTCTTACCAACATCCAGCGTGTTGGTCTTTCATACTCAGCGATATTCGGTTCCGACTTGTTTTCGAATATCTTGTCTTGCAACTCCCTAGCTAACATGGCTTCGTAGAAATCTGCCGTTGAACGGGCGCTCAGGGGTCGAAAATCCCGTGCAAAGCCTCCTAAATTTCGGATGGATGTTTCGTGTCTTTGAATCAGTCTGAATGCCTCGTCGAGGTCTGAGTAGAGCTTCTAGCCGTTTTGGCGATAAAGGTTGTTCACGTCGAATTCGTTGGCCATGATGATGATGATTATGATATCTGGTGATACCTGTTGAAGAATGATGTCTGTGTTTTGGGAAGAATTGAGATTTCCAAAGATCTTGGTCCTCTCAGAAGCATTGTAAGGAAACAGACCCTCCATCCTAAGGAAGGAGGCGCTTTCTATATGGAAGTAGGTGCTCTCATAAGGAAGGGGGTGCTCTCATAAGGAAGGGGGTGCTTTCCATAGGCACCTATCTAAGGACGCAGACAATAATATTTGAATGACCTAAGAGGCCAAGTCTATGTCATCAGGTAGTCAGTGGGCCGACGATTCCATAAACGATGTACCAAGGCAGGACATTTCGACCTGACAGTAAAGCAAGCGATGGCGATGCAGTGCCGATGCACTGGAGTAACGTTTTAACATCTTCATGCCTCGCTGCTTTAACACTTTCTGGCGCCAATATGAATAACTCAAATACGGTCACGGATATGTGCCGGAAGTTGATCATAAGTACCTATGCCTGGGAAATTTGAGCATCAAGTGTGATGGTTGTGTCTTTCTTGGCCAGGATTGCCAAGTGTTGTTTGTTTGGTGCAAGTTTTCAAGCCCCAAAACAGTGTCTATAAGTTTCAATAATGAAAATACCAATGCCCCTATCTACGATCAAGGTTCACCACAGTCCTTTGCCTCAATGATAGCAGACAAGAAAAGTTACTTGATGTCAACAACACGATAACCTTTCCATCTAAGTTCATGACAGCGCATAAAATTTAATAAAAGTTGCCTCCTTCAATGAACGTATATTAAGCAGAATGAGTAACAATTAAAGCTTCCCTCTGGTAGAATAATTGACATTGGGCCCCCAACACACACTCATCGACAACCCATAGTTGACACAAGATGGACCCAAGCCCAGTAACATTCACTGCTGAACGCGTGCCTGGAGTTACTCGTTGTACCCACCTCTCTGCCGTCCTATTTCTCGCAAGCGCTGCTCTCTTTGGCTTGATATATGGGTACTTGAGTGGAGAGGACTTGGGTGGACCTGCTACCAAGAGCACCACCCCAACATCCTCTCTGGATCGGCGCAGCATGTAAGTCTGACTGTAGCGCGAGGAACGATGTATTCGCTGACATGCCGCAAAGTTTGGACACGATACAAGAGACGACTTCTTCTATACCTACCGTATCAACATCCACAAGTACTCCTCCATGCAATCAGGGAGCCGTAGCGGCCGGCGAAACACAAAACTTCCTCCCCCTCTGCACATTCTCTTGCACCCACGGATACTGCCCTCGACCCTGCATATGCACAGGTCACGGCAAGGAACCTCTCCTCCCTCCCGAGACGGGTATTCAGGCTTGTCGTCTTCAAGGCAAGAGTCAAGGGTATGATGATTTGTGCGCGTTTGCTTGTGCGTATGGGTACTGTCCACCGGAAGCCTGCACCACAGGATGCGAGGAGACGAATGGAAAGATGGACAAATTAGAGTAGATAGGCAGTAAAAGCGGCATCTAAAATCTAAAAACGCCTTGCCGAATCTGCCTCCAACTTTTCCTCAACGAGCATGCTGCATCTCAAAACATCAGTAGCGCGCCACAAAGTCGACGATGCAGGGTTGTAAGTGGTTACATATTTGCGGCTGAGGTTACAACAAGGACCCCTGGTGCATACCCGTTGAGAGGTTGAAAGAAAAAGACACAGCATCCAGATATGATCATTTAATCTTTCATCAATCAAGTCTCGGGATCACGTTGATTGACAGGGGAATAACAGCAGATAAAGGTGCCAAGAGGGGAACTTGTTCATCTCCCGTCTTGTCATTTTCTTGGTTTCCCCCCGCTTCTGCTCTTTTTGTGTGTAAGTCAAGTCAAGTCAAGTCAAGATGGAGCCTCTACGACATGCGAATACTATGCCGCCTCAGGGTTTGTCTCATCAGAGATCAGTTGCTAGAAAACCAGTGGGAAAACAATCTGTAGTGTCATCGCCTTCACCACAGACTTTTTCACTTGCGCATAGGCCGGCTCCTCAGCAGCAGCAACCACAACAGTATTCACCTGGCGGTTATCCTCCTCACAATCAACACCAGCAGATCCAGCAGCCAAATGTCCAGCAACAACGTCCTCAATCTTATCGTCCTGGACAGCAGACTCATCCTGGATACCCTCAGCAAAGTCCACATCAAATCCATAATACTCAGCCAGTCGTTCAACCCGTACAATCCATCCCGCAACAGCAGCAGCAACAACAACAACACCCTCAAGCGGCTCAACATCAACAACCTCACCATCAATCACCTCATCAGCTAAACATTCAACAACAGCCTGCAGTACTGCAGCAGCAAGTCCAGACACAGCATCAACAACCCCAGCAACAACATGCACTGCAGCAACATCAATTCCAGGCGCAGCATTCACAGCATCATCCGCATCAACAACAACCTCCGATACTGCAGCAGCAAACTCATCAATCGCCGCCTCAACAGCAAACCCCCGGCCAATATCCTCAGCAACAGCCATTTAGCCCGATAGGCTCAGCTCTTCCTAACATCGCGAATCAAACGGCCCAACCGACACTAACAAACGCTCACCAAGCACCACCACAACCTCCATCACAGTCTCAGACATCAGCGAGCCCAACTTTTCAAGGACACCCTAACGGCTCTGGCCATGCCAATATCAGCTCATCTGTTGCTGATTATGGGAAACCTGCAAGCATTGGTAGTAGCAGTCCCAGCATCGCAACACCTGCCACTACCATCGCAAGTGTCGTGACACCCAGTCCAATAGGTACTCCAACATGGGATCCCACTTCTCCTCCGCCGATTCAACAAAGCTCGACAGTAGACATCAGACGAACTTCTACCGGCCAGCCCAAACTTTGTAATCACTGTCGAAAAGGTGAGTCGACCGCACAACCCAAAGGTACGTTGGCTGACCATTCTAGGGATCCCTCTCAATGTATCGGTATATACCTGCCTCATCTGTAGCACCGCCCACATCGCGACAAACTTTTGTGTTTGGTGCTTCACCTCCAACGCAGTCAACACTTCCCACAATCACGACAAGTCTTACTACGCGACCGAATCCGATCCTCGTGTACAGCCGTCGGTACAGGATGCGGCAACTCACATGTGGACGATCCGAAAGAATGTTTCCGGGCGGCTTTGGTACACACACAATACGACTGGGCTCAAGACCCATCTAAAACCTACGGCAGCGGCTTTGTGTGGATTTTCGGGCTTACCACCTGGTTGGGATGAGCGCAGGACACCAGATGGACGAACGTTCTACTTCAACAGAAGAATGGGAACCAGCGCGTGGACCAAGCCAGCTAATTCTCTGCCTGAGGGTTGGAAGGAATTGAGAACACCAGACGCAGTGCCATTCTATGTCAACGAGCAGCTAGGATTGTCAACATGGGATCGACCAGGACAACAGCCAAAGCAGGGCAATAAAGCTGTGGTTAGGAGGGCGAGACCTGGGCCGGGTCAGCCAATTACTTCGCAAAACGTCGGAGACAACATCCTCTCTGCTACTATCAACGCAGCTAGGCTGACCGGCCAAGGCGTTGAGTCAGCCAGTAGACAGGTCGGGAAGCTGGGCAAGAGGAAGAACTGGAGGAAACTGGGAAGAATGCTCAACCAAGTAAACGGTTTGACGGGAGATAATTCTGGAAGCGATGGCGAATACAACGATTACAACGATGATAGCGGATTCAATTTTGGAAACGAATCGGGTGGCTACCAAGATCAGCAGCAAGGGCAATTCCAGCAGAGCTTCGATCAGTCTTTCTTGGACCAGTCGCAGCAGTCATTTGACCTTGGTGATAGCCAACAACAGGCCATGTTTCAACAGCCAGCGTACGAACAACAGACGACATTCGAGTATTCCATTCAATCTGGTCAGCCAGGCTATGATCAGTCTGCATTTGAGCAGCAGCCTGAGCAATTCAGTATCACGACAGAGGTTTCTTACACCACGACCGAGTCTCAACCCACGTTTGAGCAACAGAGCTACGAGCCGCAGCAGGATCAATACGTCCAACAAACCTATGAACAGCAATCTAGTTTCGAGATTCAGCAACAAACCACGTTCGAACCGATGCCGACGCAAGAGTTTACTGCCATGGATAACCCTCAGCAGGCTGAGCCGTTCGAATCTGTTCCGTCTTCGCAGCAGAACGACTGTCCGCCGTCACCAGTACCACAGGAGCCTTGCGTGCAGCCCATGCAATCCACACCTCAACCAATTTACCAACCTGACCTACAGCAGGCATACACTGCTCAGCAATACATCTATGATCCAGCCCAGGGACCCCAAATGACCCAACAACAGGTGACTGTCTCTTATCAAGTGCCCACTTACACCCCCGAATCAGCACAGTCGTTCATCGTCCAATCTCAGTCAGAGCAACCAGTCTACCCGGTCTACATCCCAAACAACCAGCCCGAGATCATCACTAGTGATGCACACCTCGTCGAAGTTCCCAACACTACTGATAATACAACTCTCGTTCTGAACAGTGGATACGGCGGTAACGACATCCTCGCAGGCACGAGTCTGGCCGCGGAACAAAATGCTGCGGCAATCCCAGTACCGCAAGAAGACTCTGTGGTTAAGGTTACTGTGCAACAGTCGCAGTCACCTGCATTGGAAACTGCTTATGCGCCAGAACCGGTAGTGGTTCAAGAATACACTACCTCTGGAAAGACGGAAGCAATCGTGTCGGTTGATGCTGTGCCGGTGACTAATGACTTTAATGTGGGCGAAAGGTGCAACCAGTTAATTTGACGGGCATGTGTATCATGATGGAATTGACAATTTGGATATACGACATCTCAGCTTTCGGATCGAGGTTCCCCTAGTCCTATAGTTTGCTATTCAAGAATGATTCATTTACTCCAAGCGCCTAGCCAAACTACCAGATTCCGGTGGTCAAACACAAGAATTCCCAATTCTATATCTTCCCTGTCTTTCACGCCCATGACATCTCATAACTGTCAACCCTCGCACTATCACCTCGTTTGATCTTCCTACGCAAGTCCCTAAGCGCATTCGCAGACTCTTCCTCCTCGCCAATCCAAGCAGGCGGGAAACATCTCTGCCACAACAACCACAATCCACTCGTGAGCAGAGTTACTGGTATCGCAATCGCCCAGTACATCCATATCTTTTTCGACACACTCCATTCGCCTGTATCGTCGTCCACGTTGAAGAATGACATACTGAACAGCGCCGAAATAAACGTCCCAGGTAGAAATGCCAATGTGACAAAAGCGATGGTCTTCATGGCTGCGCTGTCAGACTGCGTCGCTCGACCAATCTTGACTGCGATTCTCGAATCGTACTGCGCGACGGAATTGAAAGCTAGTTGGACTTCATTGAGAAGACGCTCCTTGTTTGCAGATGCTCGATGGCGAAGACTTTGAAGAATGTGATCATACCACAGCAATCGTTCGTCAACGCGTCGATACCCTGCATTCCAAACTTTATCCCCCGACCCAATCTCTTCCCTAAACACGTTGTGTTGCTGTACGATAGACATGACAGTCTTTTCCGCAACCTCGAGCGTCTCCGAAACGTGAATGGCATGTCGCGCAGTATCGTGCATATGTCTGTACCTTGGATTCGGCTTCTTGCTAAGATCCTCCTTCTCGATACCTCTCACACGATCGCGGACGGACCAGACGCTCTTGCACTGCAAATTGGCCAGTTGTTCGAGAAGACGAGGGTAAACCCAAAAAGGGTCGTGGAGGGCGTCATTGTGAGAGTTGATCAATAACGGTTTGGGGAAATGTTCTCTGAGACTGGTTTGCTTTTTAGATTCGAAGACGATGAGATATGTTTGTTTAGTTGAGGCGACCCAGCGGGTGAAGATGTTGAATTTGTGCCATATGTGGTCGTTCTGACCTATTAATTGCTTGGCGAGGAAGCGCGACCACGTATCTGAGATCCGGTGGTTAGTATAGTGTATAAATGCTTCTAGGTCAGGGTATTGTACTTAGTGCTGAGATATCTCCCTGATCATCGCGGAATGTCTCGCTGCCAAAGTAGCCGTTTGATCTGCGGCTATAGCTGGACCACCACAGCTCAGGCATGAGGAATTCATCGGTGAAGCATTTCCGACAAGATGGGCACTCGCGCACCTTGTCAGCGTCTGCAAATCTGTTTTGGTGAGCAATCATTCGTCGAACATTGCTATAAAACTTACATTACTGTGACATGAGAGTCAGTTGTCAATGAAGGATGTAAGCCCTCGTTGTAAAACTCGCCCGGGCGGATCTGTTTCAGCCCACGCCATTCCTCTTTCCCTATTCCCATTAGTATCCCCCAGACTAACCATCTCAAAAGTAACACACACCTTTGTCCCATGACAACACACAAAAGTCGATACAGTCTTTGTGCATTTTTTTCGATGGTTGTGGCATTTTGAGCAAACTTGTCGAGAAAGTAGAAGAATTGACTAGGCGTTCGGTCGGCTGCCTTTTCAACCACCAACACCAACAAACAGGATCAGATCAGGCTGGGCCAGGGTGTGTCTGAGGCGGTGCTGGAATTGCGAAACATGTTGTATTTTTTTTTTTTTTTACACTTTGCCATTTTCCATCACCAACAGAAGCTGAGCCTCATTTTTGGGGATGCTGGACCAATCGTTTTGATCGCGGTTGCATGTCTTGACTGTATGCGCCAGGCTGGAGTGCTAAGCGCCCAGGGCATGTGGGTTGGGCGTTTGTTGTATGCAATATGTCGCTGATCCTTCTGTCGGTGCCAACGGAAAAGAAGTATCATATCATAAGGAAGGCAGGTGTAGTAAGCGCCCTTTCTTTCCCCAGTTCTCAATGTTGCAGCAAAGCCATGCACGCTTCCTTGCTTGTCCAAGTCTGCCTTGCTGCGCTGACAATGGCGGTTGGAACATCTCATGCAATCGAGCCTGAAATCGAGCCTGAAATCCCCTCTTCCTCCTCTTTTTCGTCATTAGCGCCTTCACATTTGAGTACTTGAACAATCTGGTCGCAAAATATGGACTTAAAGCTGACCTGAGCAGTACCGGTTTTTATGCCATGTCGGGTCTCGAAGGTCTCGGCATTGTCGCCAACGTTATCGCTGTCGTTGACCTCTCTCTCAAGGTCATTTCATGGTGTTCCAAGTACGCCCAAGATGTCAAAAGCTCACACGACGGCCGCGCCAGACTCCTTCAGGCTGCTATCATGCTGCATTACGAGTCCGAAAAGGTCCGCGATCTGCTTTCCAGAAAAGGCTCCAAGCTACCGGTCTCTCAGAGACTTTACCATGCAATAGGAACCAGCGAAGTTCAATTGCGTGAGCTGGAAAGCCAACTTTCGCAGAAAGACAACCGCTCAAGTCTGAAATGGCCTCTGCAAAAGGAAAAAGTCGAGAGCGCCATCAAAAATATCGAGAAATCTACCAAGACTATGCTAGATATGCTCCAGGTCGACATGGCGTAAGTCAAACGCTCTTATATACATATCCAAGTTGGCCTTCAGCTGGATTATCCAGTGGGTAACAAAAAGGTTGGCCTCTAAGCATGAGAGTACAGGAATAAACCGCCTGAGACGACTGGTCTAAACAGCATAAACTGCAGTGCCTACTAGTTTCGTCTCTTGTGCTTCTAGCCGCCAATCTTTCTAATATCCCGTGGTCCAGTACCCGGTATATCAGGCAACTTAACTCATATGAGGAAGCATCTGGTACTACAGAACAATTACTAAAAGTTTTTATTGCAGGGACCTTCTCATCAGCATAGACGACAGAGCTGAAGCTGAAGAGAAAAGAGCGACCATTGATCAGCTGCCATATGTCGACGATGCAGTATGGGACTCGCACACCGAAGAACGCAATGCCAAATGTCTACAAAATACTCGAGAGAGTCTCCTCGAAGAGCTCAAGGACTGGATCAAGGACACGACTGAACAATCCAAAACAGTGTTCTGGCTGAACGGCATGGCGGGTACTGGAAAATCCACCATTTCACGCACGATTTCTCAGCTTCTATCTCAAGATGGACGACTAGGGGCAACATTCTTCTTCAAACGTGGAGAAGCTGATCGAGGTGGAATCTCGAAACTAATGCCGGCAATTGCTCGCCAACTTGCAATGAATCAACCTGCGTTAAGGCCATATATCCACGCGGCCCTCCGGAATGACCCCACTGTCACCAGCAAATCTGTGACGAAGCAATTCAATGCACTCGTTTCCGAACCTTTGATGAAGAGCTCAGGCGAATTTTCAAGCAATAGCTCCATCGCGATTGTGATTGATGCATTGGACGAATGCGATTTAGAGACAGACATTAGGCTCATCGTAAGTCTGTTCTCTACTGCCAAGACGATACATTGTCCCCGACCCCGAGTATTTATCACGAGCCGTCCAGACCTTCCTGTTCGACTTGGATTTCGGGATGTAGAAGGCTCTTATCAGGATCTGATTCTTCATAATATACCTGGCCCAGTCATTGAACAGGACATATCGACCTTTTTCCATCACAAAATGAAATTGATCCGAGAAGATTGGAATGTTTCTGTTGAGGAAAAGCGGAAGTTACCACAAGACTGGCCTGGAAGCGAGCGCATCCAGAAACTCACAGAGAAGTCGCTGCCTCTCTTCATCTTCGCTGCAACTGCATGTCGTTTTATCAGTGAGCGTCAGTTAGGCAGCCCTGAGAAACAACTGTGCAGGTTTCTTGAGTATCAGACAGAAGGCACCACAACACAGCTGGACTCTACCTACAGGCCAGTCTTGGCGCAGTTGTTTAGTCCGAACTGTTCAAAGGCCAGCGAGCGCCGAATCATTCTAGAATTCCGGCGTGTTGTCGGTACTATTATCAACCTTTTCGATCCCTTATCGACGTCAGCACTTTCGCGTCTCTTGGATATTGACCAGGATATCATCGACAGCAAACTGGATCTTCTTCACTCTATCCTCGATGTTCCTTCCTCCCCGGAACCACCCGTCCGAATGCTTCACTTATCTTTCCGAGATTATCTCGTGAGTCCCGATACTAGAGAACATCAGTTCTGGATAGATGAGAAGAAGTCGGCAAGGAATTTGGCCAAAGACTGCCTCCGCGTCATGGAAACTCTACGGCCGGATATTTGCCTCCTGAAGATCCCAGGGACACACCGTTCGACATTAAAGCCCGAATTTATAAACGCATGTATACCCCCTGAGCTCCAGTACGCGTGCTTGTATTGGGTAAATCACCAAGTGGTAGCGGGACTCGGGTCTGGGGATGCTACAAGAATCTTGAGATTTCTCAAACAGCATCTGCTTCACTGGATAGAAGCTATGAGCTTGCTAGGTAGAGCTTTCAAGATTACTGAATTGATGAGGGCATTACTATCCATGGTGGCCATTGAGGTAAGACAGTCGCCCTTAATGATTGGCCCGTGTACAGACAGCTTACCTCTCATTAAAGTCTAGGAGTGACGAGCCAGATTTAATCAACTTCCTGGATGATGTAATAAGATTCGTTGACATCGACGTTCAAACTGTCAACTTGGCACCCTTACAGATTTATTGCTCTTTCCTGGTGCTGGCACCAAGGAACAGCATCGTCAGACAGATATTTGCTGCCAAAGTTCCAACCTGGGTAACTTTACTAAGTGGGCAAGTAGCCAATTGGGACTCACACCTACGTCTGTTAGGTAACAGTGTTGAACTTTTCAAAGACTCTATGGTGTTTTCACCGGACTCTAAATCATTATGTTCCATCTCTGGAAACGGTCATTTGCACGTCTGGAGCTGTGACAGTGGAGAATGCATTCATGACATCAAACCCGAACCGGAGAGATATTTCCCTATTACTACGCAGGATAACCTAGAGGATTTCCGTGCTTCATTCAGATTCTCCAGACAAATAGTTTCGCCCAATGCCAACTTTTTGGCTGTCATACTTGCGGAGGAAGAAGGAGATTCACAAATAATACTGATACTTGACTTGACAACAAGTCACGTTCTTTGCGAAGCCACAGATCACGGACCTTTCGACGATTTTGCCTTTTCTCGAGACTCCAAATTCATCTGGTCGTGCACAAGGGATGGACAGGTCTGCGTCTGGAATGTGTCTACGGGGGCTTGTGTTAGGAAGCTTGATTGTCCAGTGAGACCGATATTGAAAACCACAAAGTTTTTCTCTTTGGCGGATCCCAAAGTTCTCATCATCCGAGGCCCTCGTAGTGCCTATGTGTGGTACCTTGATACCAGCAAAGTCGATGAGGGCCTTACTATAGAATGGCCGCAAGAAGCGGCTTTCCGCCACTCAGGTATCTCACCAGATGGAAGACTTCTTGTCGCCCCTTCATCAGATGGCTTGTCATTCGTCGTATGGGATATTTCGAGGCGCGAGCTGCTCTGGAAATTGTCAGTGGGACAAGATAGCACGGGGAAAATGATGTTTTCGCCAGAATCAACCTTCCTTGCGACAGAGGATATCGGATCAATTCGGATTTGGGATATGAGGGATGGTAAATGCTCCAAGGTCACTATCCTGCCCTATCATGGCATATTGCAGTCAATGACGTTTTCCCCTGACGCAAAGTATCTCATCTCAATGGATGATCGGATTTTCACAAGTCAAGCATGGCTATGGGACATCCAAACCGCTACCCGTATCAGACTCAACATGGACCAAATAGCTACCTTTAGTCCATGTCCATTGTTGTTTTCTCCCGACGGCATGACACTGGCTTCTACAGCATATGATGGCGCAATACGACTATGGGACTGGGGAAAACTCCTCAAGGAACCCTCGAAAACTGTCTGGGAAGTCCTGTCCGTTTTGTTCTCACCCGATTCGTCTATGATAGCGACACTTTTCGGAGATGGTGACATTATGATCTGGGACACGGCGACTGGTGTATTGCTACATAATTTCTCTAACCCTATTGCCGAATTCATTGCGTTTTCCCCCGACTCCTCGTTCATTGCAACTGTGCCCGGGAAAACTGCGCCCAAGAATCAGAGTGCCAAGATTTGGAACTTGCATGAACCTGATCTTGAATGGCAAAGCGACGGAAACAACACAGTTGACTTCTCCCCAAATTCCCAAAACATAGTCACGACACGTTGCGGGCTTGGGTGCGAAATTAATATTTGGGTGCGAGAAAATGGCACATTCAAATTTAAACACCATCTTTTGTCGTCCCAGAAAACAATATTCCTTCAGATTAATTTTGCACCAGACTCGAAATTAGTAGCTGCATTACTCCTCAACCTGAATGAAATCAAAGTTTGGAATACTGATACAGGCCATCTTACTCAGAGTCTGTCATTTGAAGGGTTGGATAACATCAGGTCAATGAACATATGGCCCTCGATGGTCTCGCCCTATTCGATAGTCTTTACTTCTGGTCGCAGCGCTGAGGTTTGGGATTTAGAAAAATATGTCTGTGTCTCAAAGAGAAATTTTGAGCAAGGTACAAACATGATCGTGTCATCTACGGGTACGTTCATAGCCTCGTCATCAGGACAGCAGCTTGAAATCTGGGACTGGTCAACTGGGGAGACTCTCGCAAAGTGTCCTTTTTCTGGTTGGGGGTTGCGAGACTTTGTCCCAAGAAGCTCGATTATACGCACAACCCACGGAGACTTTACACTGTCGTCGGCGTCAGCTCACTCTCAACGAGTGATGCAGATGTTTGGAGTTTACGGCGAATGGATCCAATGGAGGGGCCACAACCTTTTCAAATTGCCTTCCGAGTTGCGATACCACCAGATTGTAGTAAAAGGTATACCGGGGGATATGTTGGGGTTTACTGTTGCCATGGGGTCCCGTTCGCGAGGGATGGTTATCTTGAGATTCTCGAACGAAGGCGGCATGCTGGATAATATGGTTTCAAGATGACGACTACTGGGTCACAAAGAAAATTGAGGCTTGGGATACAGATAACAAATAGCTTAAGAACAGGTCCAAGGTAGCATAAAGTGACTAAGTTGTTTCATCGCTTACGCATTTGCAGTCAAGTTTTCTACAACCCTGAGGGAGGCAACACCACACCACCTCCTCTCGGCGTTAGTGAGCTGACTGCATAGAAGCTGACCAACAACCCGGGCCAGTCAAGCTTTCTTCACTATGAAAGCTTGTTCTGACCTTGGTAGGGCTGAAGCAACAGTTTTGTCACTGGGGTTTAGAACGATGGCTCTTGGGGGCTTGTAAGTGATGCATCATGACGACACGTGGAACCGTTGTCTGACTAAAGGTACACAGAGAGAGAGCAACCAGATATTAATACTGTTCCCCGAACTCGACTCGGTAACATTGACTATAATTCAGCACGAACTGGGCTGGCCTCAACCTTGACCACTGTGTAGTAGTCTCCAGAAGGAGGATGGCCCTTAGAACCCAAAGCAAGAGTAAACCCGTTCTGATTCCCATTACCCACCAAGTAAAACTGCGTGAAATCACCCTCCAAGTCGTTACACACGACCTGTCCCGTGTTCATATCAAACCCGCACGACGCAGCCGGCACAGAACACTCGAGACCGCGATCATCCCTCTGTTCACAGGTGAGCAAGCTCCAGCGCCCATTGCCTAGGCTGTCCTTGTTGCAGAGCTGGAGTTGGCCTGGCGAGTAGGGCGAGCTGTACTCTATGCACCAGTACTTCCCGTCTACTTTGCGGATGAAAGACGTCTCTGCCTCGATGGAGAAAGTGAGGATTGGGATGTCGGTGTGGGGTTCGAGATCGAAGCCCATTGTTTGGGAGGTGAGTTTGCGGCCGACTAGGTATTCATCTTGAATGTTGTGTCCTGGAGCGATGACTTGGAATGTTTCGAGGAAGTGAGCAGCTGTTGTGGTTGTTTCGGGGAGGGTTGCTGTTTCGGTGTAGACGGATGATGGGTCTGTTGTCATTGACTCCGTGGTGGCTTCGTTGTCGGAAGTTGATGTCGCGGCACTCGTGAAAGACTCGGTAGTAGTGATGACATTGACATTTGAAGTCGCGATGGTTGCATCACCAGTTGTCTGGAGCTCCGTGCTTGTAGGAGAGCTGGGTTCAGAAGCAGTCGAGGTTGTAGCCTCCACCGACTCAACACCTAAGCCCAGTCAACACTTGGCACCACTCAAGACGAAGGAATCTGGTTTACATACTGGAACCACTCGGCTGGCGAGGTTTACAGACACTCGCAATAGCAGTATTGGCCCCAAGGGCAATTGAACATAAAAGAACGAAACGCATGTTAGCAACAACAAACAATAACGAGTGACAGCTACCAAAACAGGCGAAAATGAGCGATTGTCCAAGAAAAGCACAATTGAGATCCGTTCTTATTTATTTAACTACTTGTTTATATTTGATGGTAAATAGGGGACTTGACTATTGACTGTGGTTTAGAGCTAGAAGATGTTTTTTAGCTGGGCTGAAGTGTCAACTATTGAACACTAGCTGGCGACTATTAGCAGGAGCTCTATAAAACAATTCAATTTTCTTTGTATACTTTTGGTTTACTTCCTATATTTATGGTTAATTTATTTGTTTTATTGCTCGATAGTCATGTGTCCAAGAGGTCGGGTCTGATAGCTGACAATCTCCTAACATGCTATTCTACAGAGTGAGTTGAACTGAGAGATGGCCTTTAAGTTGGCCCGAGAGGTGTTCCATATAAAGTATGATATGGCCAATTAGATAGCTTAATTGCACCTCTCAGTTGAGTTTGTTTTAGCGCTGACAGGGGCACCTCTCGGCTCAACTCTAGGAGCATCTCTCAGTTCAGGTCTACAGCGATCAGAAATGCTGCCATCTCATATTGATGATGCAGATGCCGATTAAAAACGGACACTGCCGTATTTCATCGCGATCAATTACTTGCGTCGCGATAAGCTACGAATCAAATCTCTCTAATTAAACGACGATCAGATCGGTCGATGTGTACTACTTGAGTTTCCCTGATGTTGACATGTCACTCAACTAATTGATGTAACCAAACAACCGTAACTTTCCGAAGTCAGGAACATTCACAGGTCCGACAAGCTATCAAATGCTTGTTCTCTCATCAACGCTAACTTGTCACTATCATCGAGATAGAATCGGGCTCATGCTAGATGAATTAACTTTCTCAACCAGTCTCGACGGATCTACAGAGGGTCTATCCGACGCCACAGCTAACGACGCCACGAAAGGTGACGCCACAGCTATTAGGAATATTCACAGTTTCGGGGTCGCCATTAAGAGGTATGTATGTAGTATATTGAAGACTGTAGAACGGTATGTTGCAATATATTTCTGAGGCGTAATGGAATTGCTATTCATGATATGATAGTGGTCAATTTAGTTGGTGCAACATACTAAGCTAGCATGCCATCCCTTGCATCTCATCACTCACATCCATCTTACCTACAGAAAAGCCACACATCGCTTTGATTATTCACCATTTCATCTCATCCTATTGTAACTCTTTCCATCATCATCTGTCAGAAAATAGATAATGGCGTTTAGGTTAGTTAGTTATGAGATGCTACTAAAAAGGTATTCTCCGCTCCAAGTGGACCCAACCAAGGGTCCTTTCCGGGGCGAGCGGCATGTTTTTCCTTTCCCTCTTTCTTTGCTTGTGGCAGTCAGTGACTCAATCAACCTTTTGCTGGAAATAGGTAGGTAGGTAGGTATGTAGATAGACTGTGTGATGAGTGATCATTCATCAACCGGCTATGGCGGATACACGCGTCGAATAAGACTACCATCTTTTCTTTCTTATCAGTAACATGACTGACTGATGCTCGTCATTGTTCACTCATCTATTTTCGCAATCGGGTCATCTACTCATTGATATCTTCCAAAGCTTTCATCTTATCACAATCCCTGTCTTGTCTTGTCTTGTCTTGTCTTGGTCTTGTTAGTCTTGTGACACCCTCTTGTACAATCAATTCTCCTAGTCAGTAGTAATTTTTTTCTTTTTTTCTTTTCTTTTCTTGTCTTGGATTGAGAGACCTTGAGGCTTGCAAGCCTGATCTGGATTCCCACACACTCTTTTTGCTTCTTTGGTTGGGTTGGGGCTTGGCTAGTTCTGGGCTGCAGATCATCAGCTAGTGCCAGTGACACGCGCCCTCTCTCTCTTGGATAACGAAAGAGAGGCGGCGATACATGGTGAAATGCCCTGTTTAACACACTGATTCGGGTGGGAGTACGTACTCAACTGCCGAGATGATGCTTTATGCAGAGTCGATCATTGATGTCGTCGTCGTCGACGTCGACGTCGACGTAGCATTCTTCCATGATCAAGTCCTGATCATCTACCGCCGACATTGTACATAGTATGCAGCTCTCTGTTTTTTTACTCCTCATGTGACTCAATAGCTATCCCACCCTCCAACACGTCAACTTGGCACAATCATGAAATAGCGACAACAACAAAAAAAGAGGCGTCCTTCCGCTGACTCTTCCCCAAGCCACCCTCCCTCCAGTTTAGTTAGTCTTCCCACCCATCCCTCGGTAGTCGTCGTTTGGGCACAAGTATATAATGACACTGAATCCCAAAACCCAGGATCGTTCTTTGGTTGCTTCTTTTCCGAGTGGACTGTACCTGATTCACTATTACGCTTTGATCAACTTGTAAGCAGGGTTCTGCCTGTCATATTGGGCCCCCACTACCAGAGACAACTCATCAAACCCAAACCGCCCTGCCATTATCCTGAGCTGAGCTTTTTCACAACAAGGAGCCCAAACCAGAATAAGACTCGAAAAAAAAGAAAAGAAAAGAAAAGAAATAAAAATAAAAGGAGATAGGGATTTGAACTGAGACAGGGTATTAAAGGGAATTGATATAAACCTCGCCTTGTTTCTCTCAACTCCAACTTCATCACTTCAACTCAATCAACTCAACTCGTTCATCAATCACTTACACAAAATGTATCGTCAAAACCACCCCGGTCCTCTCTCCCTACCCACAACTTGGGGTCCCTCTTCTCCTCCCAGCGACGAGATGCCCAATAAATCCCACGACACAAACCAGCGAAGCCGACAAGCAAGTACCTGCTCTGAACGCAGCTGCGAAGGCATGACGCTCGACGAGACGAGGGAGCTGTGGAGATGCATGCTCGAGCTACAGCTTCGCTACGGATGCTATAATTCCACAAGGATAGATATGGCTGTTGATGCTGGTGAACACGGTCTTGACTTGATGCGTAAGTTTTTTTTGTCTTTCCCTCTTTTGTCTTTAGAACCATTTTATTAATATTTCATCTTCTTTAGCAAACCGCTTCATTATCGACACTCTGAACGAGTCCGTTATCAACCTTCCCGATGAAGGCCGCGAACTACTTGACCGCTACTTATGCCCTTCAACACCGAACAATAAGCAAAAGTGGAAGTTCTGGAAGAAGGAATAATAACATTTCTTTTTTCAATATGTTTCTCTCTTTTTTTATGGCGTTGGGAAAGCGGGTTAGAAAATGGCATGAAGCATATCATCGATACCCACGATATCAGAATGGCACTGATTTACTTTACTTTTATTTCTTAATTACTAAATAACAAACATACCATTACTATCATACTTAGTCATTGATCCTACTCTCAAAGTCCTTCTCCCCAATAAACTTGGCCTGGATCTTCATACTCTCCAAAACCCTCTCTTTGACATCCTCATGCTCAATGTCCGTCCCCGTAAACCCACCATACGTAGCGGTAAATTCCACACCCTTCAAAGCGCGCCACATCCTCGCCATCTCATCAACGCTGAGCGGGATGAAATTCGGAATACTCCAAAGGAACGAGAACGAGTTCAATCCCGGCGGTCGAGACGGACGCTCTGCTCCTGTGGCGTCGACGTCCCAATTCCCCACGCCCGACGCCGTCGTTATGAGCGTGTCGGCGATGAAGAGACGAGAGTTGTAATGCAGGACCAGAGAGCCTGGGAAGTGACCGCCTAGTTTGATAGCCGTTGCGCCGGTGTCGAGGATCGGCGTCGACGACTCGGTGAGGGCCACCTGGTGAGAAGATGAGAGCGTCGTCCAGGATTGGTCTTCAGCCGAGATGTACACAGGACAGGAAAACGCTCGCGCCCACTGGACGTGGGTACTGTAAAAGTGCGGATGACTTATGACAATCGCCTTCAAGCCTCCCCTCTCTTCAATCCTCTGCACAGTCTCATCATCCAGCAGGTTGATACAATCCCACAGGATATTACCCTTGGGGGTCTTGATAAGAATAGCGCGTTGGCCGATGGCCAGTTTGGGAGTAGAGTTGATAAACGTGATGTTCGGATCCGACGAGCACTCTGTCCACTCGTTTTTGAATTGCTTCTTCAACTCGCCGAGTGTGGAGAAGGATTGTCCCGAGGGCGGGACGTATTGGCGAGGATCGTCGCAGATGTAACATGTTTTGAGGGCGGTGCGATCAGCGGTAGGGAATTGAGTACCGCATGTGTCGCAGACTAGCCATGAGTCTGCTGTGACGGGATCATATTGTTCTGGTGTGAATGCGAGGGTTGCCATGATGAGAAAAGGAATAGCTTGCGATGATGGAAGAGTTGACTGACTTATTTGATGTTGTATCTGAATAGAGGAATTGGTCTGGATCACTGCTTCTTTTTATCTTTAATAGAAACCTCGGTACTTGAGTCTAGGTAGACAACAGTCATCCATCATGTTGTATTTCTCTGCGAAGACTCCACTAAATTGACGTCATGATATTCCCCGCGTTTGACGATAGCCTCAGTTTCACAGCTTACTAAGCAGGACCTTTTGCTCAAGATCTAACTAGGTCCAGACTCATAACGTGACATATCTCTTTTAAATTGATTCCACATCATCGTATATCGTATTCCCGGTATCGGAAAAGACACCAATATCTGTGCTATTACAGGCACAAAACAAAAACTCCAAACACCTAGACTAAATGCTAACCCAATCATGCATGACGCTTCTCCTTGTCATACCAATATCCCTTCATAACTAACACCGTTTTGTCGTAATCACCACGACTCCCACATCTGATTTCCCATAGAAATCAGCCTGTTAAACAACTGGTCCCGCATGGACACAGCCGTGAGATGATGCTCCTGTCCATCCTTGGTCTTGATGAACAATCCATCCACAATCTCACTGCCCAACGCCCATCCAACAATGATCTTGCTCTTCCATCCAAGACCACCCATCTTCTTCAACTCGGAAATCTCTCCAATCGACACCGTCCATGCTGGCTTCAAGTCTTCAAGCTCAATTGTCCAGCTAATAGCCGGTGATGTAGCCGTAGCCGTGATGTATGCGTGACCCTTCTTACCCTTGTATCGCGCTGGGAAACGGATGGGTCCTGTGATGGGGTTGGGCTCCTCGCCTTTGACAACACCCAGACGGTTCTTTGCGTGGTGGGCACCTGCTTTGGCTTTGGCCTTGTCTGCAGCCAAAGCTGTTGTGACGCCGCCCTTGGCAGTAGTGCGAATAAAGTTCATAATGCGATGCGATTTCTTGTGCTTGCTCTTTTCTTCATCGTGTTCTTCATCTTCGGCAAGTACGTTAGGGTCGGGCTGAACAGCCGCGGCGATTTCGGCCTGTGGCACTCCTTCTGATGGTGTTAGCATGGGGCGCTTGTACATATTACCAATCACTACATACCTAGATGTTCAAGACCCTCTCCAGCAGTCTCGTGGGGTACAATTGGAGCAGGGACGTCTGACGTGGGCGGCGGAGGCAGAGGTGCCTTGTTCTTCTCTCCGATACGGAGAAGAGTGATGGCCAGCTGCGCATTGGTCGGGACGCCTCGAAGAATGGTGTTTCGCAATTCAACATACTTCTCCCAACGAGGATACGTTCTGTTGATAAAGGTCATAGCAGGTGTGATGATGGGATCACCGAAGAATCCAAAGCCAGCGCCGAATCCCATACCCTTCATGGCCATGTATGGAGACGTAAAGTAAGATCCAAGAAGCATTGGCGCAAGAACGCCAATGAGAATAAACTTGGGTCGATGGCGGTGGAAAGGCGCAGCGGGACTGAGAGCGTTTCCAAATCGCTCCCATGTATCAACAAAGTCAGCGATCATGTGCATCGTCGGACGGGCCTTATCCCAGACAGCGTTTGAGACTGGCTTCTTGGCCCTGTTATGCTCAGCATGGGGGTTGTCTCCTCCGGACTTTTGTCGAGCCTCGGTGGCTTCTTCCGTGAGTTTAGTCGGATCCGGAGCAGCGCTGTCATCATCGGGGTCCGCCTCGGGGTGCTTTCCAGCAGCAGTACTAACAACAATCTACACCCATCAGTCTTTCCATCGAGGCAAAATAGCAAGGCAACAAACGACATACACCGGAACATACCGTAGATAGGCTCGTCACAAAGCTGTGAGCCTCCTGTTCAACTGCTTCTCCTTTGTGCTTCTCGGGCGCGCCAGTGACTGAGTCATCGGAAGCGAGTACACCAGCAGCTGGTGTCTTGACTCCTCCCGTTTTGGGGTCAATAAGCGATGGCGGTGCACCAGGGAAACAAATATCGCGAGCTTCAGGTGACCAGATGAGGATCATGAGGAAGAGAATAAGAGTCGGACCAAGAATGTCAAGCAACCACGCCAGGGTATAGACTCCCAGAAAAGCAGAAGTTCGCCTCGTCTCCTTCCAAGATCGGAGACGGATAATCTGCTTGTAGAAAGCAAACAGCTGCACTAGAACAGACACATACAGCCGCTCAATCTGCGCCCTAAGCTTATCTGGTGAAAACTCCTCGTCGTCTGCAATGTTCATATCCAGCATTCCCAGCGGCGGCTCTTGGATACTCTTGACGTAAAACACCTGCTTATCGAAACGTCGAACCAAAGTCCACACATCTTCGTTCTTCAGTCCTCCCACGAGGTGCGGTACAGCGCGAGGCGACTCGTTCCATCCCAGGTTCTTGACCTCGATATCTCCATGTTCGAGCTGCGCTGCGCCTTTTTCTTCAAAGTTCTTGCTCTCTTCGGCGAGGGCGTGGCTCACAGTGGGAGCTTCTTCTTGGTGCTCTTCAACAATCTCGGGTTCACCTTCGATACCTGTCGAGAACCGACGGTTGGGGTCGTCGGATGCCGTAGCCATGTTTGTTTTGTTGTGTAGCTAGCAGAGCAAGCTTTGGATTGATCAAAGGTTGAACAATACACTTACGATGGGAGTTGTCTATTCATATCTTGCCAAGTACTAGTCTAGTCTAGTATTTGACAAGCTGGAATTGGAATGGAAATAACCCCGCCGCCTACGTCAAAAAGTGACAGGCAAGGAAGTATCATGACATGTGATCGTGAATTGTGACGTCATGAAATTTCAGCTCAAAGACGATCATAGACATCAACCAAACAAGGACACACACACACTGAGACAAGACAAGACAAGTCAAGTCAACTTTTCTACTAAAAGCAATACGATATTTCTGAAAATGGAAACACAAAGAACGCGCAAACACATTCTCCATCCTTGGCATTCAGCTGCAAAAGAGCAGTCACCCCACGTCACAGATTCCACAAATGACACCCACTGCTGTCGTCTCTGATGATCTAGATCTGGCATACAGTGAATATCCCTCACTGCACTTGTCCTTACAACCCTGATTTTTTCTGCGTCTGTCTTTATCTTCGCTGCTCACAACTAACCTGGTTCATTGAGGCTCGGCTCTCAAAATCAAGGATTGCGTCGATCCCGGGTGCAACCTCCGGAGTGGGGCCGATTACCGATATCACGATCCGGTCCACATTATCCGGCGTGTGTCAGCCAGATCATCTTTGATTCGATATCTACTCACATCGATGAGTTTCAGCTTGGTATTGAATAGTACTCTGATGAAACCTTTTCCTCGCCTTTGTACGACTAGAGGAGGCGGTCTGAACTGGTGCTCAGCTTAGGAGTGATGCAGAAGAGGCTTGGGCAGCGGGATATCATTTATATGAGGGACATATCGCATTTCCCTAAAATCTACAGATTTGATGATCTACTCGTGAGGCTACTCGACTATCCCTTCGTTCAAGACTTTACACGCTTGTGTCTCCAAAGAAAGGCGTGTGTCTGGATTCCTACCGACAGCCCGACACATGGCAAGATGAGAAGAACAGCCTGAACAATGCGACTCATGTGTTCATCTTCGATAACATCTGTTTCTGAAAAGCTCGGTGTCTTTGCGACCAGTCAGGCCAGCTCGGTGGCAGATACACTATCCCGGGGACGAAGCTGTCGAAATATCATGATATGAGGGTCAACTAAGCGACGCACCTCGACCACATATCGCCAAATTGTCCCAACACCACGCTTGGCAATTGTAGCTACTATGTTCTTTTTTGGGAGCGACGTTCTTTGAGTCATTGTTGATCAACATATCGCTCCTGAATGAGGCCGGTTCATACATAGCATGTGCGCTGTGAACAATCGGGGGTTGCATCAGGTATGAATCCTTAAAGAGGATATTTGTAGTAAGTAATTTGATGCCTCTCTACAGGTTGACGCTTTTGTGCGTCGCAGGAGTGAGTATTATCCGCGACGTTTCATTGTCAAGGAAAAGATCAAAATACCATGGGCACAATGTCGCCGACCCAGCGATACCCATTCCTTCAGTGGCTCCAACAGTTATATTGACGAGCCAAATCGATCAGAAGTTACTTGAAGGTTGGCCATTGTATGTTCGAATCAGGAAAACACAATAACCGGCTTTACAAGCATGTAGTGTTGCTCGAGATATCGATAGCCCAACACCGACTCGATTACCCTATACCAGCAACGACAAGACCAAGGCTCGACTATTGTACGAAGCGCATCTACAAAACTAGCGTACAGACCACAAGACTCTACGTACTGAGCTCAATCAGACATAGTCAATTATGGCATGCTATGCGCCAATTACTCGAACGAAATAACCTTCTCACTTAAACATCACAGCGCATTGGCCTCAATCTCTTCTGGAATTACCAGCATAGCATTCAGCCGAATACAACGCATCGAAGAGATTCAACCACGTCGCTCACTCATTACATCCATAAACTCGATTGGATTGGTAAATCAAGTCGCAACAAGGCCTCGTTTCTATCACAGCGGCAATCTTGACTTGATTCCACAATAGCCTCATTCCCATTCCACGACTGGCAACCCCATGTAGGAGCAGACCCCCCCCCCCCTGTGTGATATCACGTCCCGCAGATACATATCAATCACTTTCACATGCTATACACAGCGCGAGGCCAGCGGAATATGCAGGAACAAACGTACCCCAGAAACCGGTCAGGCCTTGTCGACTGACCGGGTTATCAAATCTGACAAAACATGCCATGCCATTGAACTTGGCACCACGATGTAGCCTCGCCTCGCTCCAATGAACACTGACTTCTGTTACTATCGTGGCCACCTCAGAGCGATTGATTGCTTCCCCCACGCTCAAATCTTGGATATCGGTCTGCATTTTTGGTAGCCTTGGACTAGACGTGACGAATGAGCGTTCGCCACAACGCGCTGGCCACTAATTAAGCCAAGGCCTCTCTTCTCGCATGAACAGATGTCGAATACACCTCGAAAAGAGTCGGGCACGAAAAGATTATTTTTTTTGCCTCTGATAACCAACGAGACAAAAGCAAGAATGCAGCAGCGGTGTGATGCACGGGCAGGGGGGGAACTGTCCGTATAGTTGCAAACGACGCTTATGAACGACATTGCTGGCCAAAGCCCAACAGGAAGTACCTCGACAAAGTACAGTATCGACAGATTAGAGCGTCTCAGCCGCGGCTACATGTACTCTGTACTTGCAAGCTGACTTGCAGACCTCAACGCCATGTCATCCATGCTGGTGCGGAATACCTCCACGTGCACTGGCCGAGGTGAATTGTTTCATCCAAATTATCTCTAGGTGAGAGTTCAGACGATTAAAAGCCACTTGACCAGGGGCAAAATTGAGGCTGCAGTGCAGTAGTAGTCGGCCTGGTGCAAGGAGCAAGCGCTCGCTGTACAATTGCTATCGCCTCGCAGCTCAAGACAAATTGCAACATACAATTCAAGGCCCGAAGGAATTCGGAAAGGTAGAGATGCATAAAATGGCTTGATTGCATCCAGTCAAAGGATATATGTCCTGTTGAGTAAGTAATAACAACGTAATATAGGACAAACCTCATGCATCCAGACATTCATTGCCGAGCGTCCCGAGGGGCAAAGGTTCCGTTCTGGAATTCTAAGAGCAGAATTTCGCTTAAACAGAGACCCGACATCGCGCAGCAGCCTTGCCCTTACAGAGTGAGCCGATGCCCGAACCGCGATGAGACACACACACACATACACACACACACACACAAGACCCTTGTCACGATCGTCAGGAACACGACGCACCACAACCAACAAGCCTCCGGACCCCGTGTTCCGCCGACCGCGGTCTTCTTGTTTAGGTATAGCCAGGGCCAATTTCGAGAGACATTATCTCGCAGATAGGCTCAGAAGAGTGAGAAGGAACTTTAACAGCAGCCACCGTTGAGTAAAAAAAAGAAAATTTGTGGTGTTGAGACATTATCGATTCAGCCACAATGCTCTCTGTCTCCATACTTACCTTGCAACAATTGCCACCATCATAGAGTAGCAGTAGCACCAACATTGACAAGAAGGAAAAGATCAGAGCACTATGTCTGGGCAGACAAGGAAGATCCCTTCTTGCTTGTTTGCATATCGACTGATGGATCACGATGCAAACAAGTATGTAAGAAGGGATCTTCCCCCCACGATGTATCGCAGCACATCATCGTCTACGGATACACTCGGAGCCGCTGCACCCAAGACAAGGACAAGAACGCGGCGTGGGGCTGGATGTGATGTATGTAAGACTCGTTTTGCAGAGAAAAGAAAAAAGCAATTGAAAATTCTGACTTGACTTTGTCAGCCCACGGTGGAGATGCATGTGGGATGGCCAAGGCAAATTGCTCCTCTTATCTGTCGTCAGCGTTCCTGCTGGCTGTTCCTGAAAGGAGGAGCCAGGTAACAATCCTTTTGTCATATTTGGTCATTTTGACCCAATTGCATTTTGTTTAATGCGATGCTGGTTGGTTTCCATATTATCACCGAGAAATGCTCATGTAGGAATCTGACCGGCTGCAAAGCACATGGTACTCAGACATAGCAAAAAGCTTAACTTACAATAAAGTGCCTCGGGGAACAGACATCCTAGCTTCCCGTATAAAAACAAGAATGTGACGTGCATCTGATGCAGCAATGAGTGTAAAGCCAAGAAATGGGCTACTCTTTGAGTAGTGATTGGCCTCCGATACGTGAGCATAAGCACATATTACATACAGTCAACCATTCATGAGGCTCATGCACATAGCATATTATTACCCAGCTTGGACTTTTGATGCCCCCAAAAAAAAAGATAAAAAATGGTGCGTTTTTGATGGGTAACATCGGTTGCTGTTGAGTTCAGTCGATGTAACCACACGCACGCACGCAAAGGAGTTGAGGCCCCAATTGCCCAATAGACTTGTAAGTTTTTTTTGAATCGCCACCAGGAACAGAAAGAAAAAAAGATGATCAGATCGAGAAAGCTAGTATGTAATGAGCTGCATGAAATACGGGCTGTTTTCTCTCTCTGGTTATGTTGAGTATCATGTACCCTATGACAACAAAGTGACTCTTTCAATGTAAACAAAAAGCTCAGGAATGCAAGGCCAAGCCGCAGCCGCAACCGTTGGTGAATTGGGTTACTTACCCTGAAACATGAAAGAGGAGGGGAAAGAAAAAAAAACGGTAATTATGGTCTGTGTGTATTGCTTGATCTCCTCCATCCATGTTGATTCTAGCATAAAAGCCACGATCGATAGGCTGAACTTTGTTGCCATCCAATTAATCATATAGAAAGTAAACAACGGCCGCAAAACAGAAAGAGATCAATTAAAGGGTAGATCAATTAAAGGGTCTATCAATTCATTAATCTGAAAAGCGAAAGAAAGTAAATTTACGCTTTATTTTGCATCCTCATCAATCCCCGATCAAAATTGGATGAGACTACCTTTACAAAAAAAAGACTGAGTGAGTGTGGTGACATTCATAAAGAGCATGCAGATGCACTATTGCAATACAGTAAGCGTTCTCTCTACCGAAGCCGCAGCCGAAGCCACAGTCATAAAAAAAGAATAATTTTTTTTTCATAATTTTTAGTGACGAAAGACAAGACCAAGTTGTTGTTGTTGTTGTTGTTGTTGTTGTTGTTGTTGTTGATGATGATGATGATGACGATGACGGCATTTGGTGGATTTCTTTTCCACTTACTCTAGTTCCATCAAAGCAAAGCTGGTTTCCTTGTTTGTTAAGGAGATCATTACGGACGTGTTTCTTCATAGATGCCTTGCGACCAAGGCATCTATGGTACTTGTGGGGTCTAACTAAGACGACAGACTCGGCAAGGGAGAGAGAGAGAGAGAGGCATCAGCCAATGAAGAGAGTCTAGTTGACAAAAGACTGACTGCTTTGTTCAACAATGAGATAACTTATGTAGTGAAGTAATTGTGCCTCGGATTGCCATCTCTTATTAAAACTGAAAGCCGATGGCTGGTGGAGGTTTGTGCGGGCGTAAGTGAGTGCATCGAAGGGTTCTGAATGGCATCTGGGGTAGGTACTTTAAGAGTTATTGACCACTAGTTTGTTCCTGACAGAGATGTTGGCTTGTTATTGGTCGAGGCAACGAGTGCTCTGCTGTATGTAGATATCGTAGATCATTATCGCTGTTAAGTAACCCTCAACCAGAGTCATCACTTGGAACAACAGCAATACTCTGATAAACAGCACAGCAGCACATAAAACTCCGACACCGGACAAGTAGGTAGTAAGTAGTGTATACTAACATTCCCAAGACTTCTGTCAACATCTCTCCCGTTCCCCCGCCACAACGCGTGTCTGACAGCTCTCAACGTTAACTGCAAAGCGTAAACTTAAACCGACATTTGCATAATAATGCACTATTAATAACCGAGTAGTTCAATAAAGACGTGATTACAGCGCCACTGGGGGCTTGACGCGAAGAGACCAATTGGCGCATTTTAGTTAAAGCCTCAAAAATTGACGAGTTACAAAAGGCCTCGGTCTTTGGATTATTCACCATGCCTTATCAGTATTAATGCTAGTGATCGAAACCGGCAGGTCTGGGAAATCTTCAATCGTCAAGACAAAGTCATAATAGTAATACTACTCTGGTACTATTGTCTTTGTGAAGAAAAAAAAGCTTCCAACCCATGTCTTTTCTCATACCTAACCCATGTTATCTAGAACAACAAGCGAATAGGCGGGACGGTTGGAAGCCTTCCGCGGGCACAACGGTCAGCCTTCAAAGTCAGTTTCGGCCCATCTATCGTCGTAGAGGCTAATGCAGCAGGACTCAGGGTCGTGCGTGGCTGCTTGAGGATTGGTTATGGCTGAACCGTCGGTCTAGCACCGACAATTGGCATTAGTCGCGACTTTTGTGTGTCGGTAAAGGACGATGGAAACGGCTTTTGTTCCGGAAGCGGTGATGTATTTGCAATGTGAGTAACAATGCCACAGCCCAATCAATATACACGTATGTATCAACATGAGGTACTTTGGTGTTTCCGACGCTCTTCCCCAAGATCGCGATGCTTCTCCAATGCCAGTCTACTCGTTAGGCCCTGACGGATCGACGCACAGAAATAATAAAATGAGTATCCATTCGGTCAATGTTTAAGCTTTTCCCATCCATCACCTTGTAGTGTGTTCCCGGAGCGCTGGAGCGACGGCGCAGTTTGGCGTGGTTCTTGGTGACCCCTAGCAACCTCTCAAATGTAAAGGTTTGCAGCCACACAAAAGACTAACGGTCCTTCCATGTTCTTCGATGGGTATGTTAACCCCCCCGGCGCATCATCGGCGTCGCTTCCCTTCCGCTGGGAAGCTTGGACGGCGGCCACTATGCCGAGATGGGTAGGCGTACCCCGTCCTGCCACGAGTCTGTCGCACGACAAGAAGATGCAAGATTTCACGACAAGATTTATGACAGCAGACAATGCAGGGAAACGCAGAGGACAGGATAGGACATGGTAGAGCAAATCGTGGGATACCGACCACATCTCGATGAAATGACTCGATGTGTCACTCCATCTTGAACCGTTTTCAAGGGTCTTTAAGGGAGGGAAAAATTAACCACTTGGTGGAGTCATAGAGTCTTTTCTTCTTTTGGAGGGTAGCGGAATGATCCAACGTTTTGATGTTTCAACTGCAACTGACTCTCAAACTAACGGAAAGAGAGAGGGGAAAAAAAGAAAAAAAAAAGAAAAAA